>PVHX01012283.1:25011-60111 GCA_004024805.1 Geosciurus inauris | reverse complement strand
GAGATAGGGGTTTAGTTTCATTTTACTGCATATGGATTTCCAGTTTTCCCAGCACCATTTGTTGAAAAGGCTATCTTTTCTCCAATGTATGTTTTTGGCACCTTTGTCTAGTATGAGATAGCTGTATTTATGTGCATTACTCTCTGTGTCTTCTATTCTGTACCATTGGTCTACATGTCTATTTTGGTGCCAGTACCATACCGTTTTTGTTACTATTGCTTTGTAGTAAAGTTTAAGGTCTGGTATTGTGATGCCTCCTGCTTCACTCTTCTTGCTCAGGATAGCTTTGGCTATTCTTGGTCTCTTATTTTTACAAATGAATTTCATGATTGCTCTTTCTATTTCTATAAGAAAGGCCTTTGGGATTTTAATTGGGATTGCATTGAATCTATATAGCGCTTTGGGTAGTATGGCCATTTTAATGATATTGATTCTGCCTATTCAGGAACATGGGAGGTCTTTCCATCTTCTAAGATCTTCTTCAATTTCTTTCTTTAGTGTCTTGTAATTTTCGTTGTAGAGGTCTTTCACCACTCCTGTTAGATTGATTGCCAAGTATTTTATTTTTTTGGAGGCTATTGCAAATGGAGTAGTTTTCCTAATTTCTCTTTCAGAGGATTCATTGCTGATGTATAGAAATGCATTTGATTTGTGGATATTAATTTTATATCCTGCAACTTTGCTGAAGTCATTTATCAGTTCTAGACATTTTCTGGTGCAACTTTTTGGATCTTCTAAGTATAGAATCATGTCGTCTGCAAATAATGATAGTTTGAGTTCTTCTTTTCCTATTTATATCCCTTTAATTTCCTTCGTCTGTCTGATTGCTGTGACTAGAGTTTCAAGGACTATGTTGAATAGCAGTGGTGAAAGATGGCATTCCTGTCTTGTTCCAGTTTTTAGAGGGAATGCTTCCAATTTTTCTCCATTTAGGATGATGTTGGCCTTAGGCTTAGCATATATTGCTTTAACAATGTTGAGGTATGTTCCTACTATCCCTAGTTTCTCTAGTGTTTGAACATGAAAGGGTACTGTATTTTGTCAAATGCTTTCTCTGCGTCAATTGATGGAATCATATGATTCTTATCTTTAAGTCTATTGATGTGATGGATTACATGTATTGATTTCCATATGTTGAACCAACCTTGCATCCCTGGAATGAACCCCACTTGATCATGGTGCAGTAGTTTTCAATATGCTTTTGTATGTGATTTGCCAACATTTTATTGAGAATTTTTGCATCTACATTCATCAGGGATATTGGTCTGAAATTTTCCTTTTTTGACATGTCTCTGTCTGGTTTTGGAATCAAGGTGATACTAGCCTCATGGAATGAGTTTGGAAGGGTTCCATCCCTTTCTGTTTCGTGGAATAATTTGAGGAGTATTGGAGTTAGTTCTTCTTTGTAGGTCTTGTAGAACTTGGTTGAGAATCCATCTGGTCCAGGGTTTTTCTTGGTTGGAAGGCTCTTGATGGCCTCTTCTATTTCCTTGCTTGTAATTTATCTGTTTAAGTCATGAATGTCCTCCTGGTTCAGTTTGGGTAGGTCATATGTCTCTAGGAATTTGTCGGTGTCTTCAGGGTTTTCTAATTAACTGGAATATAAGTTTTCAAAATAGTTTCTGATTATCCTCTGTATTTCAGCAGGGTCTGTCGTGATATTTCCTTTTTCATTACAAATTTTAGTAATTTGGGTTTTCTTTCTCTTTTTGTTAGGGTAGCTAAGGGCTGGTCAATTGTGTTTATTTTTTCGAAGAACAAGCTTTTTGTTTTATCAGTTTTTTGAATTGTTTCTTGTGTTTCAATTTCATTGATTTTAGCTCTGATTCTAATTATTTCCTGTATTCTACTTCTTTTGGTGTTACTTTGTTCTTCTTTTTCTAGGACTTTGAGTTGTAGTGTCAAGTCATTGATTTGTTGACTTTTACATCTTGAATATATGAGCTTAATGCAATGAACTTTCCTCTTAGCACTTCCTTCATAGTGTCCCAGAGATTTTGGTATGTTGTATCAGAGTTCTCATTTACCTCCAAGAATTTTTTTTATCTCTTCCCTGATGTGTTCTGTTACCCATGCATTGTTCAATAGCAAATTATTGAGTCTCCAGGTATTGTAGTGGCTTCTTTTTTTTAAACTGTCATTAATTTCTAGTTTCAGTCCATTATGGTCAGATAGAATGCAGGGTAGTATCTCTATTTTTTTTTTTTTTTTTGTATTTTAAGACTTGCTTTGTGGCATAGCATATGATCTATTTTGGAGAAGGATCCATGTGCTGCTGAGAAAAACATGTATTTGCTTTTTGAAGGATGGAATATTCTATATATATCCATTAAGTCTAGACCATTGATTGTTCTATTAAGTCTTGTAAATTCTTTGTTTAGTTTTTGTTTGGAAGATCTGTCCAGTGGTGAGAGAGTTGTGTTAAAGTCACTCAATACTATTATGTTGGGATCTATTTGGTTCTTGAATTTGAGAAGGGTTTGTTTGATGAACATGGCTGCCTCATTGTTTGGTGCATAGATATTTAAGATTGTTATGTCCTGTTGATGTATGATTCCCTTAAGCAGTATGAAATGACCTTCTTTATCCCTTTTCACTAACTTTGGTTTGAAGTCTACTTTATCTGAAATGAGGATGTAAACTCCCACTTGTTTACACAGTCCATATGAGTGATAAATTTTTTTCCATCCTTTCACCTTCAATCTTCAATTACTCATCTTTCTATGAGATGAGTCTCTTGGAGGCAGCATATTGTTGGGTCTTTTTTTTAATCCAATCTGCCAGTCTGTGTCTTTTAATTGCTGAGTTTAGGCCATTGACATTCAATGTTATTATGGAGACATGGTTTGTATTTCCACACATTTTGGTTTATTCTTAGTTTTTAACTTGACTGCGTTTCTCCTTTGATTGGCCTTTAGTGTAGCTCCTCCCTCTGCAGTTTTTCATTGTTGTTTTTCATTTCCTCCTCATGGAATATTTTACCAAGTATGTTCTGTAGTGCAGGCTTTCTTGCTGTGAATTCTTTTAATTTTTGTTTATCTTGGAAGGTTTTTATTTCATCATCAAACCTAAAACTTAATTTTGCTGGATATAAGATTCTTAGTTGGCATCCACTGTCTTTTAGTGCTTGGTATATGCTTTGCCATGATCTTCTTGCTCTCAGGGTCTGGGTTGAGAAGTCTGCAGTGATCCTAATTGGCTTCCCCCTATATGTAATCTGATTCCTTTCTCTTGTAGCTTTTAAGATTCTCTCCTTATTCTGAATGTTAGGCATTTTTATTATGATGTGCCTTGGTGTAGGTCTGTTGTGATTTTGTATATTTGGTGTCCTGTAAGCCTCTTGAATTTGATTATCCAATTCATTCTTCATATTTGGAAAGCTTTCTGATATTATTTCATTGAATAGATTGTGCATTCCTTTGGTTTGGAGTTCTATGCCTTCTTTTATCCCAATAATTCTTAACTTTGGTCTTTTAATGTTATCCCATAGTTCTTGGATGTTCTGTTCATGGTTTCTTACCATTTTCACTGTGTAGTCAACTCTATTCTCAAGGTTAAATATTTTGTCTTCAGTATCTGAGGTTCTGTCTTCCAAGTGGTCTAATCTGTTGGTGATGCTTTTTATTGAGTTTTTAATTTGGTTTATTGTTTCTTTCATTTGAAGGATTTCTGTTTGGTTCCTTTTCAGAATCTCTATCTCCTTATTGAAGTAATCTTTTACTTCCTGTATTTGCCTATGTATCTCTTTATCAAAATGATCTTTTGCTGACTAGGCTTGCTCTCTTATATCATTCTTTAAGTCACAGAACATTTTAATTATGTACATCCTGAATTCCTGTTCTGTCATTTCTTTTGCTGTACTGACCATGGATTCTAATAGTGTAGTATCTTGGTTTATTTGTGGCACCTTCTTCCCTTGTTTTTTCATGATGTTTGTGTGTGTTTCCTTCTAGCTCTGCTGGTCCAAGTTGTTACAGTTTTTACTCCTATATGGGTATAGTTTCCCTGCAGGGTTTCAATACTTCTTCTTTAAAGGGGAGACCAATATTGATTGATCTCAATACAAGCAATACATAGTTTCAAACCAAGTAGCTCCTAATAGCTCCCAAATACATTTACAGTTTAGTCATGATATACAACAATTATGAGATCCTTTACAATCTATTATGTAAACAATAAGTTTGCACAAGGGTCTATGGTTTCTGTTGGTGGGCTAGGGAAACTTGAGGGTGGGGTGTAGGATAGAATGTTGGGGTAGTAGGAAGTGAGGATATGGTTATTAAATCTTAGAAAGCATGAAAAAGGAATCTAAGAGAAGTTGGTTATTACTAGAAAGAGCGGCAGAAAGTTGGGGAAGACCAGTAAGGAGGAAGAAAAGAGAGTACAGCCAGGAGAGATGATAGCAAGCAAAATAAAACATATGCAAGTGGGAGTTACAAGACTATATAATACCACTCTAGTACACAGTTCAGAAACCCCAATCTACCGTATCCCACTGTATAACAAATATTTGGTTTCAACTGTTGGGGATTAGAAGGTAGGAAAAGAGTGAGAGAGAAAAGAAGAAAAGAAAAAGAAAGGAAAGAAGAAAAGAAGAGAGAAATAAAACAAAAAGATTAAACAATAGAAATATTAGGAGAAAAAGGTAAAGGATAAAATAAAAAATAAGAATTAAAAAATTTTTAAAAAATAAAAAGTCTCAATGTAAATAAACAGGTATGCTTCCTTTCACCTCCAGTAGATGGCGTTGTCCGTTGCTTGCTGGACTTTCCCCGCTGGTGTTCTGGGTGTGGGTTTCACAGCAGGGTGAAGCTCTGGGCTGCTGGTGGAAACGCTGCTTCTGTGTGCTGTGTTGAAGTCAAAGTTTGTTCCCAGGTGCTGTCTAACGCCCCTGGTGCAGGAAGTTCTGCCGTGTTAGATGGAGATCCACAAAGAACAGTAGCCGGGGATCCTGCTCAGGAGACGGTTTGTCTACAGGAGCAACTGCTAGGGGTGTCCTGCATGACTGGGTGGGCGCTGGAGCCAGGTACCCCGTGTAGAAGCAGGCCCCGCCCACCCGGGGCGAATCCTGGGCTTGAGCCCTGGGCTGTGGCCCCATGCTGTATTGTGCTGTGTTCTGCCACTCGCCACTAAAGTCATGCTGTTGTGGCAATCGCTGCTGCCTGGTGGCCCTGTGTACACACATGCAAGTGAAACTCCTGCGGGGGATGATGAGCCGTAGGATAATGTCAAGAAGCTGTCCGGAAGATGGTATTTCCACTACTTCCAGCTTCGATCCTGGAGAGACTAGCATGGAGGAGTCTGTCTAGGCCGCCATCTTGGAACCGCCTACACGAAAGCACATGTCTTTAGAGGAATATAACATAATATACAGTCTCTAAAATGTATCCTTCACAATATTGAGTATACTACACAGAATTATAAAATTTACAAAAAATGGGAAAACGTAAGCCACACTGGAGAGAAAAAGAATAGACATTGAATCTGAGGTGAGTCAAATGTTGGAATGATTTTTTTTTAATGTTATGAAATGGTTTCTTTATTTCCCCCCAAAGGTTTACTTTATATAATATTATTAAAACCATACTCTCCCATACAAATTTTATTTTAAAAACAGGAAAAAACTGCCTCACCCATAGTTTTAATGGTCCAGTAAAATCTAACATTTGGAGCAATTCTTTTTCAGCCTTTTTATTGTGTGATCACCATATTTTTATAAAATTAAGTTCTATTCATATACATACATGAATACACATGTATGGATATTTACTTACCTTTTATATTCATTAAAACCTGATTTTAATGACTGTATATATAACAGGCCATATTCTTCTCCATTATTCCTTTAATTACTGCACCAAAAAGTACATGTAGTTTTAAATGATTAAAATAGAGCATTTTCCAAAAATTCTAAATTAATTTATAATAATCCTACCAGTAATGTTATAGGCTTTTAATTTTTTTTTGTTTAAGCATTGAAAACTTATAACAATTTATTTCACATATATCAATGCTTTCCAAAATATTTGCTAATTTGTTAGGTGAGAATAGTACCTCATTGCTCTTTGAATATACTAACAGAATGAATTGCTTATAAAAAATTTTAAAGTAGCTATTATAACTACACTCAAGAATATAAAGGAAAACATTCTTATAATAAATCAACAAGAAATCTCAGCAAATAAGAAGAAAGGATTTAAATATATAAAGAGGAGCTATATATTGCCATATTGAAAAGTAAAATTTCTTAGTTTTTCCCAATTTCTTAGTTTTCCTCTAGGTTGAAAGTGAGGTCTTTGGAAAAATAGAAAAGAGTATATTTTTAAAATAAATACTTTAGTTCCTTTGTCATTAATGAATTCAGACTTTTGCTGTTCTCAGTAATAGATTTTTATATCCTTTCTCCATTCTTCATATACTCTTCCATCAGGACAAAAGGCTCCTAAGATCTTACAGGAATGCCTTATCTACCCCCTTGGGCCATCAGAATGGCTAAGTCTGTTCTTCAGCAGCTTTCTTACCTGTAGTTCAAAGTAGGAGCCTGAGACCAAGTGATTCATGAGTACACTTTTGGCCCAGTAGTTTGAACCTCAATGGGATTCATAAGAAATCCATTTTTTTTTTCAAAGTAGAATTACACCATCAAAAGCATTGACAATTTGGATTAAAAGGAACAGAGAAATTCACAATGGGCAGAAAGTAGGATAAGAAAGCGACTTGGCTTCCAAAACAAACCTTTTCTTTTGGAAATAAAAAGGATGCATCAGAAGTAGGAACCAAGAGCTAAAGGAGCATAGAATAAAATCCCAGGCAAATCTCTCCCAGGGATCTATCTGTGCTAATAACAATGCTGGGATAAGAACTCAGCTGGTTTCAGAAGTGCTTCATGATAGTGATTGCTATGCACTCCTATTTATCTCTTTTTGAATGGTGTGTCTCTGCAACGGGAGTTTCTCTATCTTGCCTCATCATTTTATGTTGTGTTTAGGGGTGAGCAGAAAAGATTACTGTTTTGCTTACAGCCTTTAAACTGGCATGCACCATCCTCAGGGAACCTTATCCTCATGTGGACTAATTTGGATGTCAAGATCCTGGATTTCAGTTATAAGCCTGGTGTCTTAGTGGGATAAAGATTTGAGAGTCCTGGGGGGTTGAAAGCGACATGAATCATCATTAAGTTAGAAAGTAACAAACTGACACTTTGATGGTCTCAAGTGACCCTTGCTTCATGGTAGTCCCATACAGACCCTGGACTTGGCTATGTGACTAGCTTTGGAAAGTAAGACATTAGCACACCTCATGCAAATAGAGACTTAATATATGCTTGCATATTTGGTCTTTTCCTCTTGCAACGCTCCTTATTGGAACCTAAAGACGAGGCTGTTGGGAAACTAAAGCCAGTCTGTAGAAAAGCCATAGGGAAGAAAGAGCTGTATAAACCACCTCATTTAAGGCCCTAGACATGTTCCTGAAGAAGCTATCTAAATGTTCCATCAATGCAGATGCAAAGAGAAGCAGACACAAGCCAGGCTCTCTATTCCATACCCAACCTAAAAAAGTGGGAGCAAATACTTATCACTGTAACTGTTTTAAGCCACTTGAATTAGAGTATACTCCATGCATCTATACCTAACATGAAAAAAATCCTAAATAAAATAGATGTGAATTGATTTTAATAATAATGTGCAAAGATGAGCCCATCATAGGTAAGACAGAACAGAGCAAAAAAGTGAAAATAAACAGCAAACAATAACTATTGAAAAAAATGTTTAAATTAGGCAAAAGTCACATGATGATCTGAAAAGATAAATATTTGAGTAAAATTCCAAAAAATAGGGTAGTGGACTCTTTTAGTGTCCTGCATAAATTTTCTTTACTGGGGAGAGAGTAATGAATTTCCTCCGTTGTTGTGTTAACTGCTAAAGCTCACAGCTAAAATTCTCCAGAACACTATACTCTACAGAACAGAAATTGCCTTTATCCTAGGTTTTATTTTATCCGTAGGAGCCTGGCACCAATGACTGAGTGGCATAGGGCCATAGAAGGCTGATAGCCTTGCCTCAGGGCTGACCCTGAGGTACAATTCATACTAAGCCTTGAGCTGAGTATGTGGACTCCATTTGAGACCACACTTTGTCCCCATTCACTGTACTCTTATTTTTTCCCACAATCACTTTTTCAGCAGACTACATGAAGCCAAATCCCTAGTTTTACATTTCCAATATTAGAAGAATATAAGGGAAATAATAAATATAAGGTCTATGGAATTTAGTGGTTACTGTTGAACACCTCTGGTGCTTTGAAAAAAGAAGATGGAAAACTCAGAGCAATCAATCACCAGTTCTAAGTCAAATGTGAAAGCTTCTTTAGTCTTTCCATTGAGGCCTCTTTGGCAGTATTCAAAGCAATTCCTTCTCCAACATCTGTGGTGGAGATGGGGACTCAACTGAGGAAAAGGATCATGATCTAATTTTAAGAATAGCAAAATATCAGAGAACAGTGGATTCACACCCTGAAAAGTCCCCAACACCAACACTGGGGTCCTGAGAGAGGAATGGGACCTTGAGATTTGAACAGGTACACAGGTACAGGACCTTGAAACCCACATTTCCTGGAACCCTTTGAGGATAAAGAAGTATTTCAGCATTCCCCACCTCTTGCTTGAATACAATCATGAATCTTTCAATAACTCAAGTGGCCCCAAAACAAATATTTACCTTCCTTTGGCTCTCTGCACCTTCTCACTGGCCTCTAGATCAACACTTAGGATCATTTCTCAGCATAAGTCATCCAAACTAGTAACATTGAAGCCAGGATGTCAACTAGCCCCTACTTTTACCTTCTTTATTGCCCTAGTCTTGGGATAGAGCGGCAGTAATCATTGAGAACTGTTATCCCCTCTTGTAGTCACTAGCCACATGTGGCTATTTAACTTTACATTCATTCAAATGCAATAAATTCAGTTCCATAGGGACACTGACGCTTTCAAGTGTCCCATAGCCACATTGGCTGGGGGCAGCCACACAGGGTAGGATAATTATAAGACGCTTCTTTTATCACGGGAACTGCACACTCAATGATATCAGCAACCAAGTATAATTCATCTGTTAAAAAACTTAAAAACAAACTCAAGCACAAAGCCCATGTGAAAAAGAAGTCAAACCTTTATTAAGCAGCACAAAATAAGAGTAACTAAAAGGTCATACTACGTTCCTAGGTATAAGGATCTAAGTTGTAAAGAGACCTATCATTCCCAATCTCCTTGGCACATTCAACATTATTCTAAGTCACAGAATAGATTATGTTTTTCATTATACTTTGGAAAAATTTTCTAAAGTTACTCTGAAATGGAGAAAATATTAGCAAAATTAAAAGGAGACTTTCATGCCTAGATACTAATCCACTCATTTTATTTCTTAAGTCTGCACAAATTCCACAAACCTCATGGCATAAAACCAGATGCTCATTCGCTCCCAGTTCTAGAGGCTAGGAAGCTGTGTTCCCTCCAGGAGTTCTATGGGACCCTCCATTCTTTGGCACTTCTGGCTTCTGGTGACTGCTGGGACAGCATTCCTGGCCCTGTGACCACCGCCCTCCATTCTCTGCCTCTGTCTTCACATTGCACTCCTCTCTTAGTATCTCTGACCTCTCATAAAGACTCCTGTCTTTAGATTTATCACTCATGCAGATAATCTAAGCTAAATTAATTCTCTCAGATGATTTAATTGCATCTTTTTCCATATATGGCAATATTTACTCCTTTACCAATAAGATAATACTCGCAGGTTCTGGGGGTTAGGACATGGACATATCAAAAGATATGTCCATGGGGGCTACCATCCAGCCTATTACATTTACATGATAAAATATTCATATTTAAAATTACATGGAAATAATAAAAGAAATCTAGGCACTGTAGGAAATGAAAATGAAGATACAGCATGAGGGATATCATATTATAAAATCTCACCAGCATTCAGTTTTTAAGTGTTGGATTTTTTTCTTTTGTTTTTACAATCACCAAAACTTTTCTTTTTAATTAAGTCTCCAATATTGCCAATGGCATGAGAAAGGACACTATTATAACTCTGGTAGAAGTACACATCGGTACATTACTAAAGTCAACCTGGAGGCATGTTTAGGCCACGTTGAAAAAAAAGGCTTAAAAGGCATTCTTTGGTCCAGTCATTTAGCCTAAAGAAATAATCAGACATGTATAGACAAAAGTATTCATAACTCAATTATTTCATAAGTAAAACTGTCCATTTGGGGTTCACATCCTGGTGTTCCGAAAAAAGAGTTGAGCAAGACTAAACAAAGTAACAGGCAAAGTAGATTTATTGAAGGTGAAGGTGAAAGTAGCAATCCATAGGGTAGAACAGAGTGGGCCAAGCAAGAGGGAGAGAGAGGCTCAAGGCCCCCATATCTGGAACTTAGTGTCTTATATGCTGAGCTGTGAGGTGTTCTCTTCCCTTCATGGACTTGCTTGAAGACCTTACTCCATTTGCTTCCATTAGTTACCTTACAATACCTGATTAGAATAGTGTCCAATTTTCCCTCATTAGTTACTTTAGAATATTATGCACTTTACTCCATTGCTCATTTTAGAATACCAGTCCTGTGGTGGAAGTTACCATGAGTGATAAGTCCTTAGTGGTGGGAGTTGTCATGGTAATGGGACTTCTCATAAACAGAGACATGATGACTCATCTCCCTGTCTTGTCCTCCAGTGGCATTTTCTTTTACCCTACCTCCAACACTGTGGGGTCTCTGAACTCCTACCTAACACAACTGGGGAGAAACCTGAATGCCTAACAATAGAGAAC
This sequence comes from Geosciurus inauris, assembly GCA_004024805.1. NCBI lineage: Eukaryota > Metazoa > Chordata > Mammalia > Rodentia > Sciuridae > Geosciurus > Geosciurus inauris. Next base: position 49,285 of record PVHX01012283.1, on the reverse strand, counting down.
TGCTTGTTTAAATAAGGAGATATCCACATAATGGTGTACCACAAAATATTTAATAACTCAGGAGAAAATTATGATATATTTCTAAATGTGAAACAAAGCAGGCACAAGGTATGGAATGATCTAAATTGGAATAGGTTTCATACATGTGTGGTTATTTACCATGTGTGTATATGTCTGCATGAATGTGTGTATGGATAGAGTGATATATGTGCAGGATACATGTGGAACTAAAGAACAGAAGGAAATCTCTTAAAATATCACCCAAATAATGTTTTACTAATGGAATTGGTATAGTTACTAATTAATTATATTAGTTCATTATATTTTTTACAATAAACTTTGTTGTCTGTATAATGATAAAATTTGATAAATATGAGACTTGGAATTAATAACTCTATAAGCAGTCTTACACAGAAAATATTTTTTAATTCTTTAAATTTATTTTTGAGTAATACATAAAATCATAGAAATTGGTCTTATTTGTGGAATACCATGTGGTACTTTGACTCATATGTATATTATATATTGAAGTCAGGTGAGACATATCTATTCCCTCAAATCTTTATTCTCAAAATTCTTTCTCCTAGCTTTTTGAAATACATACTATATTGCCATTATGCATAGTCACTCTTCCATGCAATAGCACTTCCAAGTTTCTGAGTCTTATTTAAATATAACTTAGCATCCATTGATAAATCTCTCTCCAGTCTTTCCCTTCCTCTACTTTCTCCAGTCTCTTGTAACCACCATTCTACTCTTAACTTCTATGGGACCAGCTTTTATATTACATGTATAAGCGAGATCATATGGTACTTGTTTTTCTGTGCCTGGCTTAGTTCACTTAACATAATGATCTGCCTGAGTAACAGCAATTATATCCTGAAGGACACCATTTATTTGTTGCAAATGACAGTATTGCTTTATTGTGGCTAAATAACAATCCATTGAACATAGTATCTCTTTGTTTAATTCATTCTTTTTTAGGTATACATGACAGAAGAGTGTATTTTGGCATAGTATACATACATGGAGTATAACTTATTAGGATCTCATTCCTGTGGCTGAACATAATGTGAAGTTTCATTGGTCCTGTATTCATATGAGTATAGGAAAGTTATGTCCAATTCATTCTACTGTCTTTCCCATTCTAATCACCCTCCCTTCCCTTCATTCCCCTTTGTCTAATCCAGTGAATTTCTATTCTCCCCTCACCTCTTATTGTGTGTTAGCATCCACATATCAGAGAGAACATTCAGCCTTTGTGTTTTAGGGATAGGCTTATTTCATTAAGCATGATAGTCTCCAGTTCCATTTACTTAATGGCAAATGCCATAATTTAATTCTTCTTTATGGCTGGGCAATATTCCATTGTGTACATATACCACATTTTCTTTATCCATTCATCTGTTTAAGGGCACTTAGGTTGGTTCCATAGCTTAGCTATTGTGAATTAAACTGCTATAAACTTTGATGTGGCCATATCACCATAGTGTGCTTATTTTAAGTCTTTTGAGTATATACCGAGGAGTGGGACAACTGGGTCAAATGGTGGTTTCATTCCAAGTCAGAAAATAAAATTTAAATCAACAAAAACTAGATGTCAGAAAGAACAAAGTTTCTTAATCTCTGTTCTATTCTGTTTCAAATACTTTGGATCAATTTGGTTCTCAAATGTCTTTATAAAGAAAGTCTGAAAAATTCACAGTACGGTACTGACAAATACTTAATCAAACTTTAGGCAGAGATAGACAAAACATATATAGATGCCAGAATTATCACTATTAAAATGATAGTTTTCACTAGGAGAATATAACAGGAAATAGTTTCATTAATTGGGGTAGGGAAATTTTGAAAAACTGGGTTTTCTTGATTATGAGGCTTTTGAACATAAGCAAAGGATATTCAAACCCCATTGGTTCACATCTGACTCTTATTACTTGTTGATACAGTAAGGATTTCTGTACTCAGAACTGGCCATTGTGCTCCTTAACCTCTGTGTTCAGTTAGGAGTACAGAAAAGTGCCTTTTTGTTCTCCAATGCAATTCTCTTCTACTCAGTTATTTTTAAGTTGGAAAAAGAAAATTATAAACACCTGTGCTGCATAAAATCTCTTGATTCTGAAAAAAAAATATTTTTATATATGTGTTATTTTTTCAATTAGGAAAAAATTTTTTTTCTGATCTGTCTCTCTTGCCCACTTTTGGCATAGCCGACCTCAGAGCCAATGTTCAGGGGCCTTAACAGAGAGTTGGCTCTGTTATCATGACCTGTGGTCAGCTTCCAATAGGTTAAGAATCTCCTTGGATATCAGATGTTTAATGGAGCCAGTGGGTCTCCTCCAAAATATTCACATAAAAGGATGGTTTATGTATATCCTTCTACTTCACTTAGACAATATCTCTTTAAACACAATTTCATCCTTGGTCTGTTAATATTTATGCCTTGCAAAGCCACTGCTGAGTTGTGGCTGGCTGGATCTCGTAGTGTTCTTCCAGTTTCTTTTTCCATGGACAAATGAGTACCTTTCTCCTTTCTCCACACCTTGCCCAGGCTTCTCGCCCAGACCTTTTTCATAAGAAAATGTAAATCCCACTCACAGATCTGGAACAGATCTGAGAACACATTGTATTTTACATTGTTTCTTGGAAATAAATAAAGAGAATAAACAATTATGTACTTTGCACATAGGAAATGGCAATAGTGTCAAGTGCCAGGGATGTGCACCTGTACTCCCAACTACTTGGGAGGATGAGGCAATAGGATCACTTGAGCCCAGGGGTTAGAGACCAACCTGAGAAACAAGACCTGGTCTCAAAAAAACAAAAATTGCTGAAGGTAACTTACACTTACATAAAATTCAAAAGTTCAGTCGGGCCTGGTGGTGCATGCCTGTAATCCTAGCAACTGGGAGGCACCGCAGGAAGATCACAATTTTGAGGCCAGCATCAGCAACATAATGAGGCCCTAAGCAACTTAGTGAGACCCGTCTCAAAATAAAAAATAAAAAAAATGGGCTGAGGATGTAGATCAGTGGTCAAGAACCTTTGGGTTCAATCCTGGGCACAAAACAAAAACAAAAATAAAGTTAAAATGTTGTTTTTATAGAGTTTTGATAATTTGGAAGACTGAATTGCACTCTCTCTGTCCCATACACACACACATACACACACACACTCACACACACACTCACTCACTCTGAGAGTGATCTCTCACATAAGAGATGAGTTAAATATGTCATATTCCAATGGAAGGAACTGGACTACTACATTGAGTGCATGTTGATCACCATGTATCATAAATAAGATTCAAGAAGACTGGAGGGACAACTCCTATAGAGGAAAGAGCAATAGTGAGAACTCTCTGAGATTTTGTTACAGATTGCACCTTTGGCTGTCTCTCCCTTTGGAGATGGCCACATTCACCCTTGAATGTGTATTTTTTTGCTTTACCCGCCAAACTTCTCACTCTCAAAATGGACAGCATTGGTCTGCATTCAGATTTATTAAATCTGTAACAAAATAAGAAGTTGCAACTTTGAGTATTCTGCTAAATTTCTCTGGCCTCTGATTTCCCCTCTGCAAATGGAATTGAACTATTATGACAAAGACCTGTATTTTAACTGCATGCTCAGGCACCTTCTTCTGTCTTCTGCTGAAGTCATAATAATTATTTGGGAGTTGACAGACATGTAAAAAGGAGGTAATACCAAGAATATTTTTGAAAATTATTGGATTCAAAAACAAGCTGCCTTCTTTTGGGAGGAATGTAACAAGAACCCAGCTGTCTAGGTAAGTTCTACATCTTTAATACAATTCTTTTTTTGATTGTGAGAGCCCTCCTGACACAAATAGCCATGGTGGTGGAGAAATAAAACAAACAGCGATGAAAGGAGCTTGAAGTTCCTGTGTTTTCCTGCATTGAAGACTGTACATTTCATAGTCCCTGAATCATCTGAACCATAGATCCTGCAGTGGCCACAGCAAAACCAGAATTGCATATTGAGAAGAGTCCTAGCAACAGGATCCATGTCCATGCCTGGATTTATATTCTCCATCTTGTTTCAGGACAGTCCTGTGGGTGTAAGCAGCGGGTGTATAAGGTTATTGTGTGATTTGTCATTGTTGATAAATGCTTCAAGGGCTTTTGTAATGTTCTCACTTTCAATAGTGATGATACATGTACACTGGAAAGGTAAAATGGCATTTCTAAAGAACAGCATTCATAGATACCCACTCAAAACTTAATGTTAGTGTCCCTATGCATTCATTTGCTGGGAGCACTTGGGCACATTCTTTTGGAAAAGAAAGAATAAATTTATGGAGCTCCTGAATTGAAATGGGAAGAAGAAAATATGGAATGAATTATTTCACTCTTTATCAAGAAGAGTGGTTCAGCATCTAACATTTTATTATTTATTATTTTGACCTAAGAGAGCATTGCATGGACTCAATGGATATTTTATTATCATCTCCTTAGTTTCCCTAATAAGAATCAGATAAATACTTCATAGAATGATGCCTGGGATGCTATCAAGATAAAAATCTCTCCAAACTGTGTGTATATTTCTATCTGTGTCCTTTTCATGTTAAGTTAAATTTGGGGGGTCTGACTTTTTTCCATCTGAAAAATTAAAATATAATTAATTATTCCACCTTCCTGAGTTTTCATAGCACTGAATGCCCATGAAAGGGCACTGTATACAAAACAAGAGATATAATGTTAAATTCACAAAAGATAAAGCTGTGCATGACAGATAAACAGCATTATCTCCTATGCTATTGTGTAACCACACGTGAAATTATGGTTTTGTGTGTGTCTGTGCGTGTGTGTGTGTGTGTGTGCTTATGGTTGTTTAGGAAGACAAGTGATAGAATGAAAGTATTTTTAATCTGGGAAAGAATTTCAGTTATTTGTCTTGTAATATAAATGTACTATAGCCCAGAAGGAAGATGCCAGTGGCTGATGGTCAATACTTGAATGCAGAACAAAGCACCACTTTCTAAAATCCCATACTAGTTAAAAAAAACAAAAACAAAAACAAAAGACAAAATGTACAGAATGACTTATTAACTTCATATTATTCTGTCAAATTTTAAGCCCAACACTGGAAATTGCCCCCCTACCCCATGCCATCCCTGCATTGATCTATACCCCTGTCACTATAGGGTTCTGGCTTTTGCTTTTACTTGGCTTTTATTGTCAAATGGTTCCAATAAACTGTTCTAGCTTTTGCTTAGGGAATCTATCTCAGTGTTTAATAAATAGGCAATATTAGGCAAGATTTTTGTTCTTTATGTTTTTGTTTTTGCAAATTGAGCCTGAGTTCCTTTTTATCTTTAAAACATATACTTTTAACAAAATAAAATATCTGCAAACAGCATTCATTACAAAATTATGAGACACAGAATTAACTTTCAAGATAAAGATTTTGTTTCATTTGGGAGAGATAGCAAAGGTTTGAGAACAACTTGCCATTCTTTTTTTGGTCCCTGGGTACAAAGACCAAAGAAACATGGATGTCAAACCTCAGTTTTCAGCCCTTTTGACCTAGGCTTTCCTCCCATTGGCAAAGAAGTCACACCAGTCGTGGAGAAAGAAAAAAAAGCTGCCTTTATTATCTGTGTCTTTTTAAACTTTAGACATGCTTTCCACATCCATAGTGACTTAATGGAGTCTAACAACCAATTAATGGCTTTAAAACCAGCGGGGATTCTGTTCTGCCCTGTAACCTAAAATGAATTATTGATAGATGCTTTCAGCCCTGTGTCCTGTCAGGTATTTCAAAGTCAATGTCAACCTGTGCATTTTTTCATTCAGTCTCTACGGTGGTCAAGATTTGTGAAATGATGCTCTTCCAAAAGGAAGAAAAAGAGAGAGAAAGAGGAAAGAAAGAAAGAAAAAAGCCAGCCCCCTGCCAAGTGTAAGGTAAACCAAATCTCTGTAAGGTATTAGCAGCCTTGAAATGTATTAGTGGGACTGGTGGCATTATGTCCTCAAAGCAAGTGGAAACTTGCATATTTGGAAGGGGGATGACATTAATGAGTACTTTTATAATTATAACAATAACTTTCACTTAAGCTCATGTTTTCTTTCATTTGAGTTTTGGAAGAAACCCGTGAGGTGAGTAGGGCAAATATCATCCTTTTCACCCAAAATGGAGAAAGGAAAATCTGAACCTGAGAGTTATACAAGCTTTTGCTTACCCCTTTTCCTTTCCTTTCTCTATCCTATCCCACCCCCTCTCTCTCACACACACATATTTATATAATAATGGTACAATTTTTATAACTGTTTGACAATAAGAAAGTTCTAAAACGGTGGTTTTTTAATGACTCAGATTTTAATGTCATTCTTCAACGGCAATCTCTGAATTAGCCATTTCTTAGCAAAATAATTAGTACAGTATTAAAGTGTTCCTTTTCAATGTTTTAAATTGACTGATGGTATAAGAATAGTGACACAAAAAGACATAATAGGTAAATCTATAATAAAATAATAATGCTTATAAGAATTCCAAATGAAAGTCACTTAGGGTCATGAAAATATTTAATATGTGTTTTTTAAAATTTTGAAAAATCTATTATTGCAATCTTTTTAAGAGGAAATAAAATTTATCACTGTTAAATATCCACATGTGTTCTCTCTATACACATGTCATTACAGTATTTTGTTTTTAACTCTATTCACAATATTTTTCTAGGATGTCATGTAGATTTTAGAATTATTTTTTAAATTATAAATTTTAGTCCATTTAGATCATTTCCCAAAATTAATTACTGACTTTCTTACTATTGACCACTTAGGTTCTTACATATTTTTCTCTATAATAAGTAAGGAAAATAATGTTTTCACATGTATAAATGTTCATTTGTTTGTTATTTAACAGGAGTGCTATTACTGAGTCAAATGATAAGAATACTTTTCTGGCTTTGGCTATATATTTCTACATATACCAATGTAAGATAATACTAATGTGTTAAAAATTCAATTGAAAATTTAAAAAGCTTGATGAAGTCAATGGGAAAGTAAATAAAATCATAGAGATTTGACAAAATTATACAGAATATTTCATAAAAGAACTAAAAATATAAAAGTGATATTTAATGCTATGGGAAATTGAATGAAAATGTCAAACATGCATTAAATATGAATTTCAAAAGGCCATAATAAAGCATGAGGGAGAAAATAATAAAAAGGAAGATTAGTGATAACTGTTCAAATTAAAGACATGATTTTTTGCCTGACAAAGTTCACTGAGAAGTAATCAGGCTCAAAAAAGGACTGTATATCTGGACATTTTGTTGGAAAATCAAAGAAAATCAAAATTAAAAAATCTTAAAAACAACAAGGAAAAAATAATATCTTTTAGAAAAGAATGACAAAGCTTAGAGTGGATTTCTCATTAAAAATAGTAGATGTCACAGAGTGTTAGGATCTCCAAAATGTTGGCTAAAAGTAACTATAAACTTAGATTTCAATACCAGTCTTTCTTTGGTTTGAAAATGAGAGTGTTAATGGTGAGAAACTAGTTGCTTTCCCCCTAAGATTGTGAACAAGGCAAGGATATTCTTTCTCAAAATTCTTTTCAACATCATAGTGGAAATCTTAGCTATTGCAATAAGGCAAGAAAACAAAATAAAAGGTACACACAATTGGGAAGAAGAAATAAAAGTATCTTTATTTGCAGGTGACAACATTTTCTAAGTCGAAAATCCCAAATAATCTACAACAACAACAACCACCTCCTGACCTAATAAGTAAGTTTAGAAAGGTCATGGAATACAAATTAAATATACAAAATCCAATTGATTTCCAACATACTATGAATAAACAATTGGAATTTTTAAAAAAATACTGTATTTACTAGAATACCAAAATATTAAATATGTACAATCTCTATATGTAAAAAACTATAAAATTTTAATGAAAGTCATCAAAGGAGATTTAAATGAATGGAGAATGTTCATGGGTTAAAAACATTTTATTAAGATTCAAAATACTTATTCTGTAAAAGATATTAAGAGAATAAGAAGAAAGCCATAGTTTTGGGGAAAGAATTCTCAAAACACATATCTGACAGAAGATTTTTGTTCAAAATAGATAAGGAATTCTTAAACTAAAAAAATTAAAAATAATAACTTGAAAAATAGGGGAAAGATCTTTATAGACATCTCAGCAAAAATGATATACAGATGGCAAATAAAACATTTTAAAAATGCTTAAAATATATGTTGTTAAGGAATTGCAAATCAAAACGATAATGAAATTCCACTACATACCTACTACAATGGCTAAAATTAAAACAAAATCCTAATGCCACTAATAGCTGGGAAGAATGTGGAATATCAGCATTCATTGCTTATAGGAATGCAAAATGGCATAGCCCACTTTGTAAAATAGATTAGCAGGTTCTTACTAAACTGAACATAATCTCATCATTCAGTGCAGTGATCGTGCTTCTAGGTGTCAACAAAGTTATTTGAAAGTCCCACATGCAAGTGTGTGTAGTATGTTTATTTATAATTATCCATATCTGGAAACAACAAAGACATCCTTCAACAGGGGAACACATAACAAAACTATTAAATCCATACAACAGAATAACAGCAATAAAAATAATTTTTCTATCTAGCCATGAAAAGATATAGAGAAACCTTAAATATTATCTTAGTACATTTGAGAAGCTATAATAAAATACCATTAACTGGGAAGCTTATGGATAAGAACTTTTTTTTTTTTTGGTCTTAACAATTTTGCAGGATGGGAAATACATAATCAAGACAGATTCAATGACTGGCAAGGGATGGTTCAGAGACAGCACCTTCTTACTGTGTTCTCACATGGTGAAAAGAAATGAGAAAGCTTTCTGAGATCTACTTTATAAAACCCACTCATATAGGCTCCACCCAGACCTAATTGCTTCCCAAAGATCTTATTTCCTAATACTGTCACAAGAAAGGTTAAGATTTCAACATATAAATTTTGGAAGGGACACAAACATTCAGACTAACAAATATGTGTTGCTAAGTGAAGGAAGCCATATTGAAAAGGAAATATAATCAGGTTTTAATGGTATGACATTCTCAGAAAGGTAAAATTATAGAGACCCCCCCAAAAACGTTAGTGTTTGCCAGAGATTCAGGAATAGGGGAGAGAGGGTTGAAAAGATAAAGCATAGTTTTTTAAAGGTGGGAAAACTATTCTGCACATTACTACAAATGTGATAAATGACACTCCATCATTTTCAAAACCACTTAATTTTACCACACAAAAAATGAAACAATGTATGCAAATTTAAATGTTACTTTGCAGTAATCTCAGGATGGAATGCAGAATGTGATAAGCAATCTAACTGTATCCTAAACACATGAAAACATTACTATAGGTGGTGAGGGAAATAGGTGCTGGCCAAAGTAACTTTGGAAAAGAATGGAGTCTGCATAACAAAAGACAGAAGAAACTGCACATAAGCACTGAACTATAATTGATAAAGTCATATCCCATAGAAGTATGGGTAAACTGCTATACTATCATTGAACTGAACAATTAAACAAATGAATGGTGAATCCAACTGAGAGCCAATGTTGTAGTATGAGTTTACAGATAAGCAGGGGAACGAAGCTCAAATGAACTTCACTGAAATGCATTTGAGTTTGAAACATTAGTATAAATTCACGTTTAACTTTATACAATTGTATATAGCAAAAATTTTGGATATGTACATGGGCTAGTAGCATGCACACATATATCTCCTTGTTCTGTCCCCTTAACAGGCACCAGAGAAAGGGCACCACAGTAGGAATGAGTTTACCTAGCATCTTTATCTTGATTTCTAATAATCTTCTCCAGTAAAAGGAAGCAGGGCTCTTTGAGAAATCCCTGATTCTCAAACAAGAAATACCCAAGATGGTAAAAATTCTAAAAATAAATAAAAGAAAATTCACAATTAGTGTGTACCAAAGGGACATAGGAAACAACCAAAGGAGCTCCCATTGGCCAAATCTGGAATAATTCAAACAAGAAGTTATTCTAATAATCTATATTGAATCAAATAAAATGATACTGAATTAAAATTTAAAGTATAAAATAAATTTTTATAAAAATATTTAAATATAAAATATTTTCATGAGTCCAAATGGATATAAATAAATGATTGAATACATTAATGTGGGAGCAAAGAGAAGTTTCTCATGCAGAAGATTGCTAAATAAATTATGAAGATACTCTGCCCTCCGGGACGGGGAGCATCTGCCCTGTGTTCAGTATGTTCTGCACATAGAGACTTCCTTCTAAAAAGGGGAGTATGGATAGAGAAGAAAAAACACTTAACGTTATGGTGGTGGAACCTGGGAAACACTTCCAACCAGGTGTTCAAGATTAATGTCAACAGGGATAAGTCACGTTGATAACGAGTACCTGCATATGAAAGGGAATAAAAGGCACCTTATCTCTGTGGTCTTTCTCCCCCAAATCCATAAGTCCAGTCTAATCATGAGAAAAAACAGGAGACAAATCCCAACTGTGGGACATTTTACAAAATATCTGACCATACACCCCCATACTGTAAAGGTCATCGAAAACATTACAAGTCTGAGAAACTCACAGCCAAGAGGAACCTAATGTGAAATGACAAGTAAGTTCAATATGGCAGAGGGCATGGGGTGCTGTCACAGAAAGAGAACACTAAATGAAAACTAAGGAAATTGGACTAGAGTACATACTTTAGTTAATTATGATGTGTCAAAATTGGCTAGCTAATTAGTTGCAAGAAATAAAATAATTTTATTCCACTTAGTAAAAGTGGAAATTGGGTGAGGAGCAATAGTATGGGGACTCTCTGTACTATCCTCATTTTCTTATGTCAAATCTAAAACTGTTACAAAAAATAGTTTATTTTTTTAAAGTAAGTTAAAAAGTGCTGAGCTTGCAGCCAGTTTATCTATATCATATTTATATAGATAATTTCCCATTAACATACATACTGGAACTTGACAAATGCACCAAAAATATACCTGTCATTTGTTAAAAAAATAAATGAGAGTGATGTGACTTTTAAAAAGACTAAACAATTGTATAATTAAAGTAGAAAAATTTAAGAAAACATCTCCAGGGTAATCAAGCAGCCAGAAATTAGCAATGCCAGAGAACAGTGGAATGTCATAATTAACAGACTTGATAGAGAAATAGGATCAAAGAAATATACAAAATGCGTACTTTTAAAGCACATGGGAAACATTTATTAAAAAAAAATCTCTACTATTAAAAGCACAAAGAAGTTTCAACAAAACCAAAGAATTGATATCAAACAGAAAAAATACTCCAACTACAAAATTATTTAATTAGAAAAAGCTTCCAAGAAATGGATTGTTTTGAAACTAACCCCATGTAACACAATACTATGTAGCTATGTTAGCTAAGTTATTTCTAGCAGCTGAAATAAACAAGAGTGTCATGTATAATAGCCCACACATGACAGAATCTTACCTCTCAGTCAAGCAAAGCCCCAAAGGGCTATTCCTGATTGGCAAACAGGTCATTTTCTCTCTTGTGCTTCATCTGTCTTTAATGCTTGAGTTGCTTTGCATCAAGTCAGTGGAAGGGAAAAAAGCATGAAGAATCAAAGATGGGAGGTTTTTAGGGACCAGGCCAAGTGGCCGTGCATATCACATCTGATCATACTTTGTTGGATATGATACAATTATAAGGCCACTCACAACTGCAAAGTGAAGTAAAGGTCACAGATGCTCCCAGAAAGATGAGGCAAAGGTTTCCATCATCAGCTCTCCAGCCCAGGCCACAGTAACCTCTAGTCACTGAGGGAATTACAACTGACATTTTAAATACCTAGGGCTGTCAACAAAACCACAGCATATCAAATCATATGGTATGCATCCAAAGCAGCACTTGAAATAATTACATTTGCTAACAAATATACACATACGAACAATGAAAGCTGAAAATAATTGAACTAAATATTTAACCAAAGTACAGAAAAGTATTGTAAACCTAATGAAAATAGAAGAAATAATGAAAATGGGTATAAAAAAAAAAACAGAAGAAAAAAAAACCAAATACCAGCCAGAAGAGGAATAAAAGAAACTAAAATACAATTTAGAAGAAAGCTAGGAATTTATTTGTAGGCCAGGTGTGGTAGTGCACTCCTGTAATCCCAGGGACTTGGGAGGCTGAGGCAGGAGGATCACAAATTCTAGGCCAGCCTCTCCAACTTAGTAAGAACCTGTTTCAAAATAAAAAATAATGTTCCCCTGGATTCAATTCCTGTGTGAGAGAGGGAGGGGAGTGGTGGGGAAGAGAAGAGAGAAGAGAGAGAAGAAATTAATTTAAATTATATTCCAAAATGATTTTAAATCATATGCAAATGTTATGAACAATTTTATTACAAAATATCTGAAAGCTTGGATGAAATGGACAATTTCAAAGAGAAAATATAAAATAATAAAGTTAACCTCAGGGAAAACATAGGAAAATTTAGTAGAGAGAAAATCATTAAAAAATTTGATCTGTACTAAACAAAATGGTCATATTCTCTAAGACAGCTCCTTCTTTAATAAAAAGCCTGCAAGCTCTACTAGGTTGCTAACAATAACACTATTTTTAAGGACTCCAAACCTAGAACTACTTATAAAGTCCATGAAAAAAAATTATGTTCTTCACACAAAGAAAGACTATACAGCCATGGAAATGAATGATCTACATTACCACAATATGAATGCACTTTTCAAATACAGCATTAAACAAAAGAAGTCAGACACAAAAAAGTACATCTTGCCTTATTCAACCAATATGAAGGAGACAGGTATGCAAACTGATTTATGCTATTAAGTCAGGATAGTGACTACCCCAAGAAGGGAGAGCAAGTTCTTGGAGATGTATGAATGACTTTTCTTGGATGCTGTAATATTCCCTTTGTATGAGTGCTGAGAACAACGGAATATGCACTTTGTGATCAATGATAGATATTGCGGAAATTACTGTGAAATTTTTTGAATTTCTATTATATATCAATAAAATGTCTTTTAAAAGTTAAAATGAAAACCTCATTCAGACAGATTTTAATGTGAATTTTAAAAAATAAATAAAACCTCAAGGAATCATCTCATTTTGTATGTTAAAAATTGAAAGAAAAAACATATTCTCTTCATTAAGGGCAAGACATCACTTAGCTACATTCAACACATATTAATAGGACAAAGAACACAATCTCTTAGTGAATTAATAGGAAGTGGGCTATGTTAATTTAATAAAGGATTTTTTACTAGAATCCATAGTAAACAACTTCCATCATGGTGAAGTAGTACACACATTTCCATCAAAGGACAATTCAGAATGAAGATGTTCATTATTACTAATTCTACTTAGTATTGAATTTGAGGTATGAATAAGTGCAGAAAGAAAAGAAAAAATACACAAATAGGAAAAAGAACTAGAAAGGATGAGATGGAACTGTTAGAATGACATTCTGATCTTTCCACTGAATGGCATATAGTATAGAATAGTACAGAGAATAGTGTTATGGTTTAGATATGATGTGTCCCCCCAAAGCTCCTGTGTTGGTGCAGAAATATTCAAAGGTAAATTATTAGAGTATGAGAGCTGTAACCTAATCAGTCCATCCTAGTTTGAATGGTTTAACTGGTTGGTAACTATAGACAAGGAAGACATGACTGGAGGAGACGGGTCACTTGGGCATGCTCCTCCAGTATTTTCCCTGGGGTTCCCCTGTCCTCTGCTTCCCAAGCCACCATGAATGGAGCAGTGCTCTTCCACCACTCCCTTCCACCATGATGTCCTGCCTCACCTTGGGCCCAAAGTGATGGAGTCCACTAACCAGAGACTAAACTTCTGAAACTGTGAGCCAAAAGAAACTTTTCCTCCTCAATTATGGCCTTTTTGGGTGTTTTAGTCACAGGGAGTAAAAATACAGCACACCATAGTGCAGCATAGTATATAACATAGCATAGAAGAGGGGAGCCTGGTACAGCTGAATAGAGTTTGCAGGAATCTGGAGCATGTGCTTTAGAAAAAGTAGTATGGATTTTTACCCTGTATCATCACCTACTACCATTTGACTCTAGGAATGTTACTTAACCTCTCTGGGCTTCGTTTGTAAAATGAAGATAGCAACTACATGTTCATTAGGGTTAGACAGTGACTATACAGACAGAATGAGGCTTTACATCTCTGAATGAGTTACATGGTCAGTGGGACACAGGACTCTCTGCTTGTGTTATTGGTATCACTGAGCAAACGTTCCATGGCCTCAAGAAAAGCAGAGCTCAGAATTTGACATGTGGTAACCAGATATTTCATACACTTAAATGAAACTACATTTTAAACACAAATTGGTATTATTTATTTTTCAAAATATTGGGATTTTTTGCTTGATTGTCTTTATTTTTCCCAGGTTCAGCATTAGAGGCTTCTTTTTAAATCCAGGGTACAAGCAAATTCTAAGGAGGTGTAACAGTGTATAAAGAGCCAGCCTCCAAGTGAGCCAGTTATCAGACACAACCTCTGCTCCAGGGAGCAAGAGGATTCAGAGGACTCTCCTAGGAGAGATGCAGTGTCGAATAGAACTGCTAACCTCTGGGAGATTGGCTCTCCAGGACTGGAGGCATCTTTGGATCACCATCAGGAGGCAGTTTGGGAGTCTGTGATACACACAGAAATCCTCTTGTGCCAAAGAGTGGATAGCAGTGGGGGCTACTTTGAGATAGGAGCAGTGTTGGGGAGGACCCGGCCAGAAGAGCAGACAGTGGCTGTGTGTGTGGAGATACACAGGAGGAGCAGCTAACAGCTCACTTGTGAGTTGCACACTTCATCCATGCTGCAGTCTCTGGAGGCAGGTTGTAGAAAACAAAGCAGTCACTCACAGCCTCAGATGCAGAGGCAGGCAGATACCCCAGAGCAACCAAATATTGGGAGTGCGTGGTACCATAAAAGGGGCTTCACAAACCTGGCATAGATAACAGGTGCCAGGCAGGGAAATGGTCAAGAGTCTTCCCAATAAATATGTTAATATTCTCTAAATGTTAATCGCATAGATTACATCTGTAAAAAAACAATTGGAAAACTCAATTTCTGAGATAAATGTAAGCAAAGATCAAAACAATAGGTGTATTTTTAAACCAGATTAAGTCACCAAAATGCCACACAGTGGGACTACAAGAAGGAAATAAACTTTCAAAAAAGTTATATGGAAGGTAATGTTTCAATATCTGCATAACAGGAGTTCCTACAAGAAATAAAAAGAAGATAATATTCAAAGAAATAGCAACAGAAAGAATCTAATCTCCAGGAAATCTTTAGATGATTCTCAGCTCTCTGGCATTAAATTAATCAGCCCAAGGAGCTACAGCAGAAAACTGATTGCATAGCACTTACAACAGCCCTGGCTTTGTTCCCTGACCCATAAGCACTGGCAGTTTGAAGGAGAGGGGATTTCTTCAAGGACATTTGTACAACCTGAAGGGCAGAGTAGAGCAGGGTTTAGAGGAACAGATGATCAAGGCAGGGTGCTAGTCCATGTCTGTGTTCTGTTGCTTGCTGAGAGTAACCTCAGGTGAATGTTTATTTAGCACCTACTATGTCCCAGGCTCTGCTTTAGACAGGGATGCAGTAGTAAATTAGGTCAGTTTCTTGCCCTAATATAGTTTACATTCTAGTAGGAGTGACAGTCAGTGGGAAAAAAAAAAAAAAAAGTCTTTATGGTATAATTTTAAGCAGCAAGAGATGCCATGAAGAGGAACCTAAAAACTGGGCATGGTACTGCACACCTATAATCTCAGCTACTCAGGAGGCTGAGGAAGGAGGATTGAAAATTTGAGGCCATTTTGGCCAGCTTACAAGACCCTGACTCAAAATTAAAAAAACTGGCTGTAGCTCAGTGGTAGAGAGTACCAGTATCTGGGTGTAATCTTCAGTACCATTGTGAGAGAGAGAGAGAGAGAGAGAGAGAGAGGAAGAGAGAGAGAGACCTAAAGAAGCTGGGCAGAGAATTGGGATGCTCTTTAATTTGGGGATCAGGAAGTTCTTTCTGAGAAGGCCACATTAAGCATAGGAAAGGCTAGCCATATCAAAATCTAGGAGGAGTGTTCAAGACAGAGCACAGCAAATGCATAGGCCATGAGCAAGCTCCCACCACCACATCCAGGTTCAAGAAGCAGTTAGAAGCACCTAGCCTTAGTTTTCTCATTGGTAAAACCAAATAATCTTAGTAGGGGATTCACAAGGCTACTGAGGATTAAATGGAAAGATAAATGCAAAGCAAATTTCTCCTTTGCTGGCACATAAAAATTTTTTTAATAAATGTGAACTTTTCATCCTTGTTATCTTTAAGAACTTTTTGCCTTTAATAGGTTCTAAATTAGCTCTGAGCAGCACACTACCCCTTTATGCTTAATTTCTCTATGGCTGCCTTGTTAAGAATATGCAGATCATATCATTAATATGCTCTTTTCTCCCTAGGGAACTGGTCTTCAAACTGTTCTTTACTCAGGCCTCTGTTGATTGACAGCTGCTCTTGTCCCTCTGGGCTTGTTGGCTTAGCACTCCCAAAGGAGGCAGTTGCCTTAGGAAACCACTTAACAGTAGGTAGGACATAGGAAGATCTCCATGGCTTTCACTTGGATCACTCAATTTCCTTCTCTTCTTGAAGACTCTGGCCTGACTCAGATGGAGACCCAGAGTGGAATCTGAACTTGTCACGTCACTGGTCCATCCTGGATTCCCTCAAAATAAGTGATGATGAAAAGCTGAAAAATAAGAACACTATCAAATTACTTAGCAGGAAGGAATAAATGCCACAGCATAACTGTGTATCAAAGAATCTTCAAAAATATGCACAATGCATTTTAATTCCTTCGATTGCATTTTTGCACCAGGGCTTCATTTGTCCCCACTCATTCACCACCTGGGTCAAACACCCTGTTGAGGTGGAATTGAATTTTCATTCTCTATTATCATGTATCCAAGACAGAACTTGGCCTCCCAGCATCAACTATTTGAAGTAAAACTTACTTAATTCTCCTTTCTACCTCCCACATCCCTTTCCTCTCTGGGAATTTGTTTTATTTAAGTGGTGAAAATAGAAAACGAAGTGTGTGTTACACATCTCCTTTAGGTGTTTCTCATTTGGGATCCCCAGGGCAAAGCAGTCTTCTGCCTCTTCAGGACATTAATCAAGCATGGCAGGTCTTGTCCCTGAGAAGGGGTGATGGGAGTGGGAAGCTTTAGGAGGTCTTTGAGCTCAATTGCATGGCAAATGCAAGACCTAGTTGTCCAATCTGACTCTCCAGTCATAAACCTGGTAACTTTTATCTCTAACTTCCCTACTCCTGGATCATATTTCCCAATAATAACTGAACTGCAGAGAAGGGAAATAAATGTAGTTATTCTCCCTGAGCCCCAGGAACCTCTTCTTACTCTCAGCAGGGGGACAAGTCTTTATTCAACCCATTTGGTTTAATGTTCCCTGTAAAGAATTTCTCTTTGATTCTAAGTTTCAACAGATATATGCTTTACACATTGATCAAAATGCAGTGGCCAACTGAAGAACTTTAAAGTAAATGTGCAACCACTAGACTAATTAATATTTAACAGAATTTCCCAGCCAAAGTATCATGACACCCAGGTATGTTCTGTTACCAACAGCTTTGAGTTAGGTCAGATCCTGATGCTGTGACAGACTTAATTCCAATTGTTCATGCTAAGGGTCAGTACCAATGCTGTGGAAGACTTAACTTTCTAAAGTGAAATATGACATTTACCAAGTGCCTGCTCTGTGCCAGGTATACTACATGCATTATGTCTGATTCTCAGAGAAAACTAGTGAGTAGCGGTTGTTATTGTTCCCATTTCACAATGTCAGACTGAGGTTCAGACAGATAGAGATCAGCCCAAAGTTACAAGGCTGGGAACAGCAAAGGTGGGATTCAAACCACATCCCTCTTTTTCCATACCACCATGCTTCCTTCCCCATCTATTGCTTATCTTTGGGGAGATAACTTGATATTTAGGATGCCTTATTTGCTATTCTGAGAAGCAGTTCCCTTTAGAATTGGAGTCGAACCACGGATGCCTTTAAAGGACATTTCACCTCACTTATCGGTGAACAGCCCCAGGGAGAGGATATTTACAATCTCTCTCCTTTATGATATGCTTCGAAGAAATATCCACTCCTTTATGAAAAGCTAAATCAGTTCACCTGTGCCCTAGTTCACAATACCTCCCACCTTCCTGGGGAAGTTTTAATATCTCCCTCAGCAGCTAAACATGACCGTGACCTAATTATTCCATCTTTAAAAAACAATCCACTCCCACCCTAGGCTTCATTTTCTTCTCAGTTGTTATCCTGCCTTTATCTTTCCACAATTTATCCATCATTAGGTCTCATCTCTCAATCTGTACACATTCTACTCAGATATTTCCCTGTTTCTTTGTGAGAGAATAAAAAGGAAGAGAGAGGGGACAAGAAGGAGGAGGAAGAGGAGCCGAAAGAGGAAGAAGAAAAGAGAAGAGGGAAGAAGGAGGAAGGGAAAGAAAGAAAGAAACCTGTTGGCTAAGGTCACTGTTACCCCCATTTCACTAAAATGGTGTATACTTTTCCTTCTTCTTCTTAGGGAACCTTACACCAGCCCTTGGCTTAGCCATTTTCTTCTCTTGGGAACACTTCCCTCCTGTGTTCCTGAAGCAGCACTTAGTCCTGCCTGTTCCTTCTCAATATCGCCAGTTCCTAAAGAACCTTCAGATACTCTCACTGAACACTGTACTCGTGGTTACACAATGAGTTGGTGTTCTCCATTGCAGAGGAGGGAAAAAGTGCAACTCAAGAGGTGAGTTTAGAATAACCTAACTTATTCTAGGTTTTAGAGTTAGAAGGGCTAAATATCTTAGTTGTGTCTGATTCTAAATCGTATATCCTTGATCTCTTCAAGCTAAGGTTCCTGAGCTCTTAGGGAAGGAGCTCGGGGCCCAGAAGATCTGGGGTGCATTGCACATTTGTATTCCTGTCTCTGACTTACTTCTTCTCATCAGGGTTGAGTCTCAAATCTGGGCCCCAGGGATTATTAGTTCTGCAATTTCTGTGACCAGAAACAAACTGTTCATTCTCTCTCAACCTCAGTTTCCTCCATCAAATGGAGGTAATGATAGGTCCTGTATCATGAAATTGTCATGGGGATTGTGAAAGAATACCTACATGGCTGGCAGCAGTGTTTTGATGGAGCCAGTTCTCTGTACACGTTGGCTTGATGAAAATGAGGACTAAAAGCAGTGGGGGTGGGGTGTTTGGACCAGGTGATCTCTGGGTGCCCTTTCATCACGGATAGAGTATAATTTCCCAAGGGAAACGGTCCTTTCTGAAAGTCACTACTCTGATTATACAGGTAATGTGGCCTGAAAGGTGACTTTCATTTTGGAATTAAATTTAGATTGCAAACTTTCATTACCTGTTTCTCATTAAAAGTCTTACTGCTGTTTGAAGGGACCATGATCCAGCAGAACAGTTCACCTGGGGCCAAGCAGAGGTCACAATGCTTTCTGTAGAACTCTTATCAAGGGAATCAAGAAACTCAATCAGGCAGAAGGGCTTTTAGAGATCTGCCTGTTCCACAGGGGTCACAGTTCAGAGACCCTGCTCCCAGTGCCCTCTCTGTGCACAGGTCACTGTAGCCTGTGACATTTGCTTGCTGGTGATGGGTCCATGAATTCACTATTGTTGGTGCTGAGGAAAGGCCCTCACAGGCAAGAAATAAATTCTGAAGGAGTCTCTTTTCTGCCACCAACAGGGCCTGAGCAGCCCTGAGGTATTGTTCCTCTCTGAGTGGGTCAGTGTTTTTGACAGAGTGTAATTAAAGAGCTCACCAACCTCTTTAGGAAAAGAAAGACGCTGGGGCAAAAGCTCATTTCCTCAGGGGCAGCCAAGGGTGAACAGACTCCATAATGTGTCCACAGCTGAGAGATAGGTCATCACCAGATACAGACAGAAAGCTGCCCTCTGGCTCACTGATTCCCACGATGTTGGCAGGTTCCTGTCTAAAGGGTAAATGTGCTGATAAACCCCTCAGCAGTGAGGTGGGCTCCAGAGGGGTCTTTGTCACAGATGTGTCAGAATGCTAGAATTTCAAAGCTAAAGGTACATAGTCATGGAAATGTATAGAAATTTATTTCCAATCACCTTCCCCATTAAGTAGATAAGAAAAGTAATGCTCTGTAAAGTTAAATATGTAAGGCAGGCCATATAGCAATAGTCTGCAGTGTTAACATGGAGACCCCAGTCTCTCACCCACCACAGTCCTTCAAGCAGAAGCTGGAGCACCACCTGTCAGGAGTCTTTCCCATGGAGAGCCCTTCCAGTGTCACAGTCCTCAAAACCTAAATTCTTCATTGAGTCTTCTAAAACATCTGAATATCCTGTGGGAAATTGTTCTGGAATTTTTGTAAAAATTGTATAAAGGGGACCTCAGTTTGTTTGTTCATTTGTTTTCTTGGAAAATTATGTAAAGAAGACCTAAATTTGCTTATTTGTTTGTATGGCATGCCAAAACAGAATCAGACTGATGGAATTATGAGATATCCTGTCAGTGAAATAGAAAAGTCTAGAGGCCTCATGTTGTGTTGGGAAAGAGAGAGAGGCTACAGCTTCTTCTGAGACCTGAGCTCCAGTCCTACCCTGAGTAGACTCTGCCACTTAGGGCTTATCCCTTCCTTCTCTATCCCTTGGTTTCCCTCTTTTTGTGGGAGGCTGCACCAGTCTTTCATGCTCTGGTGTGGGATACTGTGCTGGCTTTTTTTTTAATCTTTTTTTATTTTTTATTTGTTGTTTTTAGATGTACATAACAGTGGACATATTTTGACATATTATACATACATGGAGTGCAACTCATTCCAATTTTGATCCCATTCTTGTGGTTGTACATGATATGGAGTTACACTGGTCATGTGTTCATATATGAGCACAGGAAAGTTATGTACGATTCATTCTACTGTCTTTCCTATTCCCATCCCTCCTTCCCTTCATTCCCCTTTGTCTAACCCAATGGACTTCTGTACTTTCCCTCCCTCCCTTCCCTTATTATGGGTTAGCATCCACATATCAGAAAGTACATCTGGCCTTTGGATTTTGGGGACTGACTTATTTCACTTAGTATGATATTCTTCACTTCCATCTATTTACCAGCTAATGCCATAATTTTATCCTTCTTTATGGCTGAACAATATTCCATTGTGTAGTATGCAGCATTCACTGTCACTTGATGCCTCTCTAGAATAAGTATGCTGATTTCCCTCCTTTGCTTTGGGCCAATGAAACTTCCATAGCACTTGTGTGAACTCAGAAATTATTTGCTAAGCACCACATGCATTCTGGATTCTGCTTTGCGTACTGAATGTGATGGCTGAGAGACTGAAAAGAGATCATGAGACTGCAATTAATTAGCCTCAGTTTGCCTGCATACAAGGAGACTGGAAAGGAAGACACCAAAGATAATTGCTGCCCAAGGAGTTGGGAGGAGGGAGACACCCTGATCTGAGGACCAGGGAGCTGTAGTACATTGCTCTGCAGCACCTTGGGCATATCCCATCAAATATTCACAGGTCTTCCTTTGCCCCTAGACTCTGAGCTTTTTGAGGGCAGAGGCTTAGTCATCTTATTTTCATACGACCACAGTGAAAGAGTCCACCAAATATTTGATATTGAAACAAATGTGTATTGAATAGATAGTTCACGGTGAATTTAGTGGTCTTGTTATTTTTATTTTTATTTTTTTGGTCGGTTTTTGCAGTAGTGGGGTTGGAACAGAGAGCCTTACACATGCTAAGCAAGTTCTCTACCACTGAGCTATATTCCCAGCACTTTTAAAATTATATTTTGAGACAGTTATCTTGCTAAGTTGTCCAGGCTAGCCCTGCGTTTGCCAATCTTCCTGCTTCCACCACCTGTGTAGCTGAGATTATAAGAGTGCAACACCACAGCCAGCTTGAATTTAGTTTTCAATATTGCATTTGAAGTAGAGACAGCATGTCACAGCAGGGAGGTTCAGTAGGCAGGTGGAAATTCAGAAATAACACTGGAGGAAGAAAACTGTGTGTCAATAAAACAGAGATATTTGCAGCTGTGGCTAGATGAGATGTTCCAGGGAAAAGACCTAAGGTGGGACGAAAACAGAATGAAAGACAGATAAAGAGCAGGCAAAGCAAATAATAGTAGCAGAAGAAAAGGAACATATCATGCCATGAAACAGGAGAAAACCAGGAGCAAGAGCCTCTTGGTGTTGTCTATAAATCTCCATATTTTATTTTATTTTGGATAGTGGATGGAAGAGTTGCTAGGTGAGGCATATCTGAAACTTACTGACTTTTTAAATGAAGGGTTTGAGCTTGTTATTGTTCTCTCTTATGAGTCCTCAAAATTTTAATTTAGACTTCTAAAGATGTCATTATGCCATGTTGCAAGGCTTAATCAGCTTTTCAATGGTAAATCAGCTTGTTACACCAGATCCCTTGTAGAAAAGTCTTACTTGGCAAAGTACAGCGTCTATAAGGAGAACCTAAAAAGAAAATGCATAAAGGTTGCAAAATGGTAAAATAGAAGGCAATACAGATAATATTTAAACAATGCCCTGTGCATATTCCACGTACTTAATCAAGGCTGCAAGAGCACTTGCAGCTTTTTCTGTCTCACTGTACAATAACAAAAGCAGTTCCTATGATTGGCTGTGGATTTTCTTTAACAGATTAGAATTTCCCAGAATTTGTTTCTATTTTGTTGAAACAGTTGTCAAATAGATGTTTGTAGTTGGTAAGTATAAACAAAAATTGCTTGTAGAGTTTGCCAGTATAACTAGTACAGTGGATTTTGAATGTCCCCCAAAGGCCCATATGCTAATGGCTTGGTTCCCAGGATGGCACTATGAGGAGGTGGTAAAACCTTTAAAGAGTGAGGTCTAGTGGGAGTTCTTTGGGTAATTGGGGGAGTGCCCTTAAAGGGGACTCTGGGAGCCTGACCTGCTCCTGACTCTCTTTTTGCTTCCTGGCCAGAAGGTGATTGGCTTTGCTCTGCCACATACTCCCACCATAATGTGCTACTTTACCACAGGCCCAAAGCAGGGGGCCAATTGATCATAGGCTACAACTTCTGAAACAAAATAAATCTTTCTAAGTTAATTATCTCGGGTACTTTGTTATAGTGATGGAAATCTGACTTAAAACAAAAACAATGCACACATAATTTTTATTTGCCACGTATGGTAAAAATTTATAACATGGGAGTAGTATTTAGTGGCTGCTTTATTTTTTATTTATAATACCATTGACCATTATTTCAATTAATAATTATTTCAATTTATTTATTAAGCATTTAATAATAAGACATTGTTTTCCATTTTGCATTTCTCTAATTGCTTATATTTCCCAGAGTCCTAATACAGAAATTAATTCAATAACGATTATCAAATAGCTATTATTTGAAGAACACCACTTTGTACCATGACACTTGAAAAGTAAGCCTCTTTCATGTAAAAGTTTAATAACCATGAGGGGAGGGAGTATGGGAGGGAAAGGAACTGAAATCAAATTCCATGCATATATGAGTTTGTCAGGATGCACCCATCTACTATGTATAAATATAAAGCTCTATAAAAAGAGGATAATAACCATCAGACACTACTTTTAGCCATTCAAAATCATGTTTGAATGTTCTTAAAGTTATATTTCATTTTTATTGGATCTACACATAATCTAAGTAAATATCGCCATCTTGTACTCTATGAATCCATCATGACTCTCAAGGGTTTCAATATATTTTAATAATCTGAAAGTCTGTCTGGTTATCAACAATGTCTGTCATGTTAAAACCTGATTAGAAACAAAACAACGTAGGCAAACTTTAATCAGATTGGATAACAACACAAATAATAAATTTTCATTTTCAAATCATTTCTTAGAAAATGTTATTTTATCCTTTGTATATAGTGATTCTTCATTGATATTGGATCATGATTTGGGGAAAATAAACAAAACTTTTTCTACTTTTTGATGCATTAAAAAAGTGAAAATTTTTTTTTTTTTTTGGTACTGGGGATTGAACTCAGGGGCACTCGACCACTGAGCTACATCCCCAGCCCTATTTTGTGTTTTATGTAGAGACAGGGTCTCACTGAGTTGCTTAGCACCTCGCCTTTGCTGAGGTTGGCTTTGAACTCGCGATTCTCCTGTCTCAGCCTCCCAAAGTGCTAGGATTACAAGCGTGAGCCA
>PVHX01012283.1:0-24911 GCA_004024805.1 Geosciurus inauris | reverse complement strand
TTTAATTAAACAGGATTATCTAGGATTACTGTTTATCAGATCAGATCATAACCAAAGATCACAGTGTTTACTGAAGTTCAGTAATTCACCCAAATGAACTTGCTGATGACCTTCATGTATGCCCTCTTGACCATACAATTATGCTTTTCTTCACTACTATTTTTGTCCTCCTGCTTTTTCATTTTGATAATGTTCTAATCCTCATGATCTCCTCTGTTACTATTTTCATTATCAGTATTTTCTCAGCTATCACAATTCTTTTCCTTCTTGTGATTTTGGCTATCATTGTTAGATTTTAATTGTGATATAATGAGATAACTTGCTGAAATGTTGAAACTTCTGTGAGTCTTTTTAAGTTTACATTATTGTCTTCTCATATTTGATTTTTGGTAGAATTATTAAATGCACAAAAATAATCTAAAATAGAAGACACACAGAGTCTACCACATTTTTAAATGACTGCTGCATTGTACTAATATGTACAAAAGCATAATCAAATTGCTCTACTGCTAAACATATTGATTAATGGATGAATGTGAATTTTGTCACAGAAACATGTTTTTTCATGCTTGCAGTATGTTATGGTATGCCCTACAAACAGGAATACTCCAAAAAATAATATGTACAGTGTCTTTATAATTGTCAATGGTAACATCTAGTCAAAGTTCTGTTTTGGAGAGAAACCAATCCTCTACTTATAAATCTAATGACTGGGAATTTATTTTTGTAAGGGTTACTGGACTCTTTATATTTAAAACCTGATTTATCCCCTTTTCCCCTATTTCAAATTTGTGCAACATAAGATACTTTTTTTTCAGAGCAAAATACTTCCTCTGGCCCTCTTTCTGTTCTGTGTTAGGATGCTTAATGAATCAATGACAATGTGTGCTGGTATTCCTGGAAGCCATTCTGTGCTAAAAATTACTAAATATTTTTCCATCATTGCAATTTACTTTGTTGTAGATACAATTATCTGTACTTATGTTTATGATATCTCATTAAAATAGTATATGGGTCTTTCTTTTCATTTGATACATTTTGATTAAAGCTGCCATCTTACTAGGTATATAACTATCTGTTGCTTCATGTTTTATGTTCCCTTTTGGATTGAATATATTATTTTAATATTTTTTCCTTTGTTAATTTGGAAGCTATGTTCTATTTTTCTATCCCTTTAGCCATTACTTTAGAAACGACAGTATAATTTGAACCTATTACAACTTAATGTTAACTGGTATGTTTATACTCTCCTCTCTAATGATGCAAGTACCTTAGACTTATAATTCCATTTTCCTATTCCTGCTTATATGTTGATATGCATTTTTGTTCTCTGTAGAACCTAAGTTGTGTAAAACAATATTATTTTTTACTTGAATAGTAAAAATCAGTTAGATTTGATTGTAGTTGTTAATTGCATTGAGCTCCTTCCTTTCTTTGAGATAATGGATATTTTAATTAATCTGACTAAAATAGTCATTTCACTATTTATGTATATGCACAAATATCATGTTTACACCTTAAAAGTATGCAATAATTTTAAAACAAGTTGGTGGTGATCATTGTACAGTATTAATATTTCTAAAGCCACTGATCTGTATGCTTATACATAGGTAAGATGGTAAATTTTGTATTATTAATATTTTAACAAGATAAAAATGGGAAAAATTGACAGTCCTAGAAACAAATATGTTTTTTAATTTTTGCTTCTTTTTAGTTATACATAACATTAGGATTCATTTTGGCATAAATATAAAAGCATAAAATATAATTGGCCAGTAGCTCCCCTTTCCCTTCCCTCCTCTCTCTCCCCTTCTTTTCTTCCCTACTCTACCGATCTTTCTGCTTTTATTTATAGTTCTTTTTTAAGTTAGTGTCTTGTGGATATACATAATGGTGAGATTCACCATTATGTGAATATTTATATTTGTGGTATATTTATATGTGTACATAGGAAAGTTAGGTCAGAATCATTCTACTATTTTTCTCTTATGCCATCCCTCCTTCTTCCCACTTAATTCCCTTCATCTAGTCCACCAACCTTACTTCTATTTTGATGAATTCTCCCTCCTCTTCCACTCCACTCTCTTTCTTTACATACCTTTATTTTGGACTAGCTTCCACATATCAGAGAAAGCATCCAACCTTTGGCTTTTTGGGTCTGGCTTATTTCACTTGGCATGATAGTCCCCAGTTCCATCCATTTACTGGCAAATGCTATAATTTCATTCTTCTTTATGGCTCAGTAATACTCCATTGTGTATGTATAGCAATTTTTTTGTATCCATTCATCTGTTGAAGGGCATCTAGGTTGGTTCCATAATTTAACTATTGTGAATTAAGCTGCTATAAACATTGATGTGGCTGCATCACTATAGTATGCTGATTTTAAATCTTTTGGATAAATACCAAGGAGTCATATGGTAGTTCCATTCCTAGTTTTTTGAGAAACTTTCATACTGCTTTCCAGAGTGGAAAATGCATTAACTTGCATTCCCAGTAATGTATGAGTGTTACCTTTTCCTCACATTCTTGCCCATACTTAGTATTTGCATTCTTGATAATTGCCATTTTGACTAGAGTGAGGTGAAGTCTCTGCGGGGGTCGCAGTCCATCCCGAGCCATCGGGTCAAAGGGGCACCCCCACATTCACCTAGCCATGGAAGTTGGGAAGAGTTGGAGCCGACTAGCTGTCTGTTCCCAGCCCTCCACCGCAGGACAATCAGACATGCTAGGGAGTACAGTCAGAGCAGGCATCCATTTATTTGTGGAACAAACATTCAACTTATAGGGCCGTTTGGCCAATCAGAGACAATGCACGTAGGCAACAACCATATGGCAAGGCACGTAAGCCCCCTGAATTCTGTCCACGAGCTACACATTTGCGGAACCAACAGTAAATGTAAACCAATCACATAGTTCCTCCTTCCTTTGTGCCTTTCCCATTATACACAATGGCTAGTCATAAGGGCGTAGCATAGAGCTAGCTCCCCACAGTCTCAATGTAGTTTTGATTGCATTTCCCTAATTGCTAGAGATGTTGAATATTTTTTCATAAATGTGTTGGCCGTTTGTATTACTTCTTTTAAGATATTTCTATTTAGTTCTTTTGCCCATTTATTAATTGGATTATGTGGAGGATTTGGTGTTATATTCTGGATATTAGTGCCCTATCTGATGAGCAGGTGGCAAAGAACTCCTATTCTGTAGGCTTTCTCTTCATGTTCTTATTTCCTTAGCTTTGCAGAAGTTTTTGTTTTTTTTTTTTATTTAAGTCCTCTCTTTCATTGATTTTTTGTTTTATTTCTCATGCTTTGGGAGCATTGTTAAGGAAGTTCCTGTGCTGACATGTTGGAGTATTGGGCCTACATATTTTTCCAGCAGTGGCAGTTTCTGGTCTAATTCCTTGGTCTTTGATCCACTTTAAGTTGACTTTTGTGCAGGGTGAGAGATATGGATGTGGATATGGATATGAATTTCCAGTTTTTTCAGCATCATTTGTTAGGAAGGCTCTCTTTTTTTCCAACATATGTTTTTGGCACTTTGGCTAATATTAGATAATTGTATTTTTGTGGGGCTTTCTCTGTCTTCTATTCTCTATTGGCCTTTATGTGTGATTTGGTGCCAGTACCATCCTGTTTATTATTATAGCTCTGAGCTCCATTGTTTTTGCATCTCCAGCATTCCTTCCATCTTCCTTCATCATAACTATAGTTTCAGACTTTCTTATAATGTAAATCTGTAGGTGGAAAAATGGTCTCAAGTATATAGTTTTAAATTTTAACTACTTTACACTCATTGTTGAAGAAATGTATTCCCTGGATATATATTTATAATTGGCAGTTATTTTTTTCTTTGACCCACTACATTTACCTTTCCATTATTGGTTTCCTTTCAAAAGAACACTGATTTACATTCTTATAGCTGAAAAACAGATTGTCAGTCTAATTTTTGGAACTTTGAAAACAATCTGTCTTTGTGTATCCTGTTTGGTTCTTACATTTCCTTTTTACTCCTCCTACTTCAGATTTGCTTGGTTGCTTGAATCCACAAATTAATGTTTATCATTACCTCTGAAATTTTCTCAGCAATTAGTCTTCAAAAAAAATTGCTTCTGATTAGTATTTGTTTTCTATCCCTGCAGAAAAATTCAAGTCTGGCTTTAATATCCTTTCATCATGGTAAACATAGTTATGTTACAGGATACATCTGGTAATGCTAATATCTGGAGTAGATGTAAGTCTACCATTGTGTCCCTCTGCAGTACTCATTTATGCTGTATAATCTTGTACTCCTGGTTATCTTTAATTTTGTGCTGAATAATGCATCTGTAAAAATTATCTTTAGAAATTATTTGAGGTCTAGTGTGACATAATATTCACTCAGGATTTTGTTTGTTTTTGCCAGGTGCTTTGGGACATCAGAGTGAGATATTTGCCAATATGACAGGTAAGAACATTGACACCTTATCACACCACTTCATTTTACATTTTTAAAACTTAGAAGAAAATCTGATTAAATATTTCATGTCCATTAAAATTTTGGAAAATGCTGATATGAAAGAAAAAGTCAAATAACAAATGGCCCTACTATTTAATAATAGACATTAAATATTTTGCTAAATATTAAACTTAACTGAAAAAGAAACTGAAATAAGAACTTGTGTATAGTTAATTAAACTACTAGTTAATGTAGTTACATTAACAAATGTAGAACATTCTGCCCTTGCGTGGTGTCCACTATTCAGAATGATCCCTCCATTAGGGTTAATGAGAAATGTACCAGTGTGTGTACAGTATTACATTTATTTTACTCTTCAAGACTGTTTTCTGCTTGAAATCCATGTGTGTCTGTGTGTGTACTCATAATATTTTGAGATGTTTTTTTCTTATGATTGTTAATACCATTTCTTTTTCCCATTAGTCAGGAACCCAACATAACTTGCTAGATGAACTAGCCACAGAGTAGAAGAATTGAGTTATATCCCAGAATAACAACAGTAGACACTAATGGAATTGCTGAATGGATTTGTTAAATTCATAAATAATAGTCTTTAAGCCATAGTTTTCAATTGCAGGATATAAATCTTCTGTTTTGTTTGTTTTTGAGAGATAAAGTTCTTTTGAGACTAAACAGACCAAGGGTTCTAAGGGAGGAAAGCATGGATTTTCTATTTATATACATAAAAAAACAATAGAAAGAAAATGCATGCTGTTATAAGATTTAATTCATGCCCAAAAAGAAATAAAACTCAACACTCTACTAGGAGAAGGACATACTGTTTCACAGAGGAGTTTGGCAAGAAATTCCAAGAGTTGCAGGGAGAACGTGAAAACAGAGGTGATTTGTGCCTGGTTTCTTGGAGCAACATCTGTGAACCTCTCATTTAGGCCCAACATCCCTTGTAAAGCCAGAAAGACAGAGCAGCAATGATGATGAGTTGCTCATAACAGTGGAGCAGAAGTGCCCCCAGCATCCTGCACTCTCAGGACTAACACAGAGCTCCCATGGAGGCCATGCTTAGACAAGGAGACTATGTGAAGCCAACTTGTCAGAGGCTGTAGCAGAATAATGCACATCAAAAGTGAATATTGTATAAAAATAGATTAGTGGAACACAATAGAGCTCAAAAATAGATCCACATAAATTTAATCAACCAATCTTTGACAGAGATCCTGATGGAGATTTTGACAAAGGTATACCAAAGAGAAAAGATAGTGTTTTCTATAAATGGTGCTAGAACAATGGGACATCCACCTGAAAAAAACTAAATCTAGACACTGACCTTACACTCTTCATAAAAACCACCTCAAAATGGATCATATATTTAAATGTAAAACACAAAGCTATAAAACTAAAAGATAACATAGGAGAAAACCTAGATGACCTTGGGTCTGGTAATGACTTTGTAGATAGGATACAAAAGGCAAAAATCCATGACAGAAAGAATTAATAAGCTTAACTTCATTAAAATTACAAAACCTCTGCTCTGTGAAAGACAGTGTCAAGAAAATGAGAAAACAAGCCACAGACAGGGAAAGAATACTTACAAAAGACATTACCTGATAAAACACTAGTATCCAAAATACACAAAGAACTCTTAAAACTCAACAACAACAACAAAAAAGATGAACAACCTGATTAAAAAAGGGCAAAAGACTTAAACATATATCTTAGCAAAGAAGATATTTAGATGGTAAATAAATGTATGAAAGATGCCCAATGTCCTAGGTCATTAGGGATTGCAAATTAAAACAGCAATGAGATGCCACTTCACATCCATTAAACATGGTCAAAATCCAGAATGCTGAAAACATCAAATGCTGGGGACTCTTCTTCATTGCTGGTGGGAATGTAAAATGGTATAGCCACTCTGAAAGTCATTTTGATAGTGGATTAAATCTGACCTAACTTAACTATGTACATATATGAATACACCACAGTGAATCTTACCATCATGTACATCAACAAGGCACTAAATAAAAATAAATCTAAAATCAAATAGCAGAAAGATCAGTAGAGGGAAGGTAATTGGGTAAGGGAGGAAGAGAGGGAAAGGAGAAAAGCTGGGGACTAAATTAGAGCAAATGATATTCCATGCTTTTATAATTATGTCAAAATGAATCTTAATTTTATGTATAATTAAAGTGAACCAGTAAAAATTTTTATGGTTCAGTCATTCTAGTAATATCTTTGCCACTCAATTTATATGGAATGTAAAGTATTTCTTAGTACAAGTAACATAAAAATCACATTGAGTTAGGTTTAAAACTAAGTATTTGTCCTTAAGTTCAAGAATTTGTGTGTGCTTTGGAACTATTTGTAATTATTCACTGAATAATAATTTGTTTGTTAAGTCAATAAATAAAAGTTTTTTAAGTCAGTTTAACAATTTGTTATAAAAACAAAACAAACTCTTAGCATATGAACCAGCAATCACATTTCTTGGTATGCACACAAAAGAGTTGAAAAGTTATACCCTCACAAAAACCTTTATGTGGTTGGAAGCAACAGTGTGCCCTTCAGTATGGTAAATGGATAAATCATGGTACATCCAAAAGATGGAATACTACTTAGCAATATGAATAAATGACCTATCAAGCCATGAAAAGACATGGAGAAATCTTAAATTTATATTAATAAGTGAAAGAAGACAATCAGAAAAGGCTTTATACAACTAGATAAAATTCTGGAAACAGCAAAACTATGGAGACAGTAAAATAGTGCATGATTGCCAGGGTTTTAGAGGAGAGAAAGAATGAATTAGTGGAACAGAGTGGGAATTTCAGGGCAATGAAAGTATTCTGTATGATGTTATAAAGGTGGATACATGTCTTGATACATTTATCAAAATGCATAGAATATAAAATATCAATAATGAGCCCTAAGATGGATTCAAACTAAAAAGCTTCTCAGCAAAAGAAACAATCAATGAGGTAAACAGAGAGCCTAAATTTTGGAAGCAAATTTTTGCCACATGCATGTCAGATGGATCACTGATCTCCAGAAGATATAAACACAAAAGACTTAACACCAATAAAAACAAACAACCAAATCAATAATTGGGCTAAGGAACTGAACAGACATTTCTCAAAAGAATAAATACAGTTGATCAACAAATATATGAAAAAATGTTCCACATCTCTAGTGATTAGAGAAATGCAAATCAAAACTACTCTAAGATTTCATCTCACTCCAGTCAGAATGGCAGTTATCAAAAATACAAGCAACAATAAGTGTTGGTGAGGATGTGGGGGAAAAGGCACACTCATACATTGCTGGTAGGACTGCAAATTGGTGCAACCACTCTGGAAAGCAGTATAGAGATTCCTTAGAGAATAAAGGTATGGCATTTGCAGGTAAATGGAGTTGGAGAATATCATGCTAACCGTAGTAAGCTAATCCCAAAAAACCAAAGGCCGAATGTTCTCTCTGATAAGTGGATGCTGATCCATAATGGGCAGAGGGACTGGAGGAACTTTGGGCAAATGGGAGGGAAGGGTGGAGAGGGGGCACAGGCAGGAAAGAAGGTAGAATGAGGTGGACATCATGACCCTAGGTACATGTATGACTGCACATATGGTACAATGCTATATCATGTACAACCAGAGAAATGAAAAGTTGTGCTGCATTTGTGTACAATGAATTAAAATGCATTCTGCTGTCATATATATCTAATTAGAATAAATTAATTAAATAAATAAAATAGGAATGAACAAAATTACTTGAGTTCAAATTTTCCAAGTAGCACGTAAATAAAAACTGAAATAAATCTTTCTTAAGAAAAAACAATAATGAACCCTAATATAACTTATGGAGTTCAGGTGATTTATGATGTTTCAATATAGACTCATTGACAAATGTGCCACTGTGGTGCCAGACGTTGACTGTGGTGGAGACTGTGCAGGGAATTTGTGTGTGTAGAGGTTATATGGGAACACTCTGAACTTCCTGCTCAATTTTGTTGTGAATTTACAAATGGTCTAAAAAATAAACTCTATTGAAAACAGCATCAACAGCAATAAGAGCATAGTGCAGTAGAGACTACCTCAGATGAGTGACCCTTGATGGAGTCCACCTGAAAGGAGGATTGTAGACCAGACACCCATTCACTGTGAT
The DNA here is from genome assembly GCA_004024805.1 of Geosciurus inauris. Lineage (NCBI taxonomy): Eukaryota > Metazoa > Chordata > Mammalia > Rodentia > Sciuridae > Geosciurus > Geosciurus inauris. The sequence goes on along the minus strand of PVHX01012283.1, from coordinate 16,295 downwards.
GTCAAGATTCCTTCTCCTTCCTCACCCTCAACCCCAGAATTTAAGTTATCCTCAGGGAGAAAGGAAGACAACAGAGGAGCTGAATTCTAAGAGGGATGTTTCAAATGATGGAATGGTTACCAAAGAGATTGGATATCAAACTTGGAGGGAACGCAGTTAACCTTGAGTTGGCAGATCCACTCTTCTGGTATCAGCAATGCAGAAGGCTCGAGAGCTGAAATAATTGAATAGAGATTAATTACTAGAGGAAAGCAAAGAAAATTGTATACCTGGTTTGGTCATTCTATGTAGGCTACTTTGTATGGTTCGATAAATTATATGTACAGGTTTGGTCTTTAAAAATTCTGAGAAAAAATGTACAGAGCTTATCTCCACCCCAGCAAACACCATTTATGAAGCTACATCTGACAGGTGAGACACTGATGGCCTTCCCTTCTGGCATCCTCCCTGCCTGTAAGCGGGTACTCATGTCTTTCCCAATGAGTGTGCCATTCTCATGCACAAAGTGCCCAGCAAATCTCCCTGGGAAGGCTACCTAAACTCAGATGCCAAACCAGACTTGATGTCTAGAGACACAGATGTCTCACAGCCAATCATCCCAGAGATAGAAAGGCACAGGGAGGAGCCAGATACTGTCAGACTCACTTCTCTGAGAGATCACATAGAGACAGGTTTCCTGTGGCAGGCTGGAAGGCAGTGAATTGGAACCTATTTCCTGCTGCATTTCCCTAGAGATGGGATGGTAATATACCAGGGTCACAGTCTTCCTGCCTGTATGTTTGTGCTCATCCCAAATGCACAAAGGAGACAGCTTTAGGGCACCCATCTCTGGACAACAAAAAGATCTTTAGATTAGATCTATCTGTGCCCAGGAAGGCAGGTGGGCTTAAATCTTTGAAAAGAGGAGTTCCTACTATGTGTGAGTTATTGCTATAATAACCGAAGACAGAAATAAGAAAACTCATTTTAATACTGGCAGATTGAAAGAGGGAAGAGGGTGTTCAGAAAATACAGAGTGGATCAAAAAACAAAGCAAGACAGTCTTGGTAAAGTGCCCATGAGGAGATGAAAAGCCATTTGTCTTCTCCAATGGTTCTCTCTCCCTGAATCTTCTGTCAGATGAAAACCCACTCAGATTGGCTGCACCACTGACAGCAGGGTCACAAACAGCAGCTCTAATTTGCTGTTTAGAGATAGTGCTAAATGCAAGCCTGGGTTTTACTCTTGACTTAAGAAATCACCTTTTTCTAGAAATGTACTGTGTGGTACATGCCGTCTGAGTACAGAAAATGTTAACAATGGAGGACAACAAATCTTATGCTGAGATACAATTGCAATAACGGCTGGAACTTGAGTGGTGCCAGCTGCTGTTCAAATGTGGACAATATAACAAAGTGATGGAACAGCTTGTTAGACAAATGTAATAACGAGGAAAGCTACAAACTTATAGTTGAGAGCTGAGTATAATTTAAAAGGGATCAGAAGAGAGAGTGGGTTGAAGGTATCACTCAATGGCAGAGCACTTGCCTAGCATGTGCCAAGGCCCTGGGTTCCACCACCAGCGCCACAAATAATAATAATAATAAACTAATGCAATTATAAATAAATAAATAAGAGAAAGATGCAACGGAAACATAGATCACAGTTTTTTTTAAATATTTTTGTTTAGTTGTAGATGAACACAATATCTTTATTTATTTTATGTGGTACTGAGGATTGAACCCAGTGCCTCACGTATGAGAGGCAAGCGCTCAACCGCTGAGCCATAGCCCCAGCTCCTAGATCACAGTTTATTAAATGAAAAATGTTGGTGAAACTTAAAAAAATGAAAATAGAATAAGAATGAACAAGGAACTAGGATGTAATAGTGATGCAGAAGTGATGAAGGAATCCATACAAAGTCTGATACTATTTTTTTTTTTAAAGAAAGACCAGATAAATGCTCAGAAGTAAAAGTAAAAGGAAGATATCCAGACAAATTTGAGACAAATCAGGGTGGAAGGAAAAAATAGTTGGTTTGAAATGGAAGTAAATTGACAAAAAATAGAGTGAAGGGTTGATGAACTCTTGGATCCAGTTTACACAGATATTAATCCTGAGAGGGACTCCAAAGAATATCATTAACCACAACACTTTTCATCAAAGGCAAGCCAAGAGAAATTACAGAAGTAGGGTTCACAATAAGAAATGCTAGTGAAGGACAGTGGGAAGGGCATGGGCAGAGGGGGCAGGCTCTGAGCACTGGGAGCATTGCTTGGCACAGTCCCTGGAGAGAGGAACCATGGGTTTTTATTCCATATCTGATAAGCACTTGAAAAGCCTCAGGCACAATTCTTTCTAGAGGAGCTCTGTAGTAAATTAGCAACATATATGACTGAGAGAGATATGGATATAATGTCCCACTGCTGGTCGATCTCCTCTCAGAGATAATATAGGGAGCCCTTTTAGAGAATGGCCTGACCTGGGCCATAATTATCACTAAAACTTATGAAGACATCGGGGAACAGAAATTCATTTTAACACCAACACCTGTGTCATCCTGGGGTTGGACACATCACACACAGAAACTGCATCCTCCCTGCATTATGTGAGTTACCCATAACACAGATGGAGTTTCTGAACATGGGCATCTTCCCTCACCATGTTTGACTCCGTTTTCTCATGGAGGTGACCAAGTTGGAAAACATGAACACTGTCTTTGGACATAAGAAAAATCTGCAGGACCTTTGCATTTATAGAAAATGTGACCTATGACAAACGCCAACTGATGAGGCATAGCCCAAGAGAGCTTTGTGACTCTCCATTTGGGTGAAGAGTAGCCCATTCTTTCTTGCCCCTGATAAGTGTTAAGTACCAGGCTCTCACGAATCATACTGCCTCCTGGTCAGCTTACCCAACAGGCATCTCAGGGAGAGCGATGATGATCACAATCATTGTTAAACTCCAGTTGCCCTGCACACAACTGAGGATATAAGGCTCTTGGTAGGTACTCAAATTAGATTTGTTGCAGGGAACTACCATTTTCTAACAAAGTCAAGCAAAGCCCTAGAGAAACTTTTTACCTCTCCCTTGCATCTCTGCAAAGAACACACTGTGCTGATTATTACCTATTTGACCTCCTAGCCACTCCCATGCTGGAAGCCACATACTCCCTTGCTCTTAGCTCAAAGACTGACCCTGGTGGACTGTCTCACCCAGACCCTCCTATACTACCTCAGATTCCTTCCTTTGCTGGCTTCTGCTGGAATCAACCAACAGAGGCACCTTAAAGAGACTGAAGAGCAAATGGAGAGACATCAGGGTATTCCTTTCCTATTTTCTCCCTTGTCAGGCACAGAGATACTAAGAGTGGCTGGGTCCTTAGTGACTACAGATCCTGCTGGGGCTCCTCCATCTCTGCTCTGGCTCCTAATGGACTTTGGTAACATTATACAATCCCAACCAACTCCGAACTCTTAGATAACAGCTTCCTGCTCTTTTTAGTTTCTGGGTGCCCTAACATTCCCTCTTGGTTCTCTTTCCACAACCTGTCATTATTCACATTGAGTTCTCTGGTCTTGTTGTGACCCTGGTTTACACAGGTCACTACCCCTATGGTCTTAGTCTATTTGAACCGTTTAGATTGAGTAGCTTAAACAGCAAATATTTATTTCTCACCATTCTGGATGATGGGAAGTCCAGGATCAAAGTGCTGATAGATTTGATGTCTGGTGAGGGTCCATTTTCTAGTTCATTGTCAGCTCTCTTCCTGCTGTATCCTCATGTGATGGAAAAGGTGTGGGAGCTCTGTAGGATTTCTAAGGGCACAATCACATTCACAGGAGCTCCACACTTATGAAATAATACATCATCCAAAGTCTCCAATACCATCACATTGGGAGTTGAGGTTTCAATATTTGAGTTTGGGTGGGGGGATATCAACATTCAGACCATAACACCTACAGACAGAAAACAACTGAGAATACCTTGCTTTCTTGGAATGGAGTTTCTATTCTTGCAAATAAATTTGGGGTTTTTGTTGTTGTTGTTTGGAATCTGTTTTGTTTCTTGTCCTCAGAGATGTTTGCTGCCACTTTCTCTAACTAGAAGGACTTATGAAAGGTGGAAAGATAAAAAGAGATGCAAACCTCAGGAGATATTTTTGTATCTTCTATGATTATCAGTCTTGAGATTTTTCTAACAGCAGGTAGCCCGCTGTGTGGATGCTTTTCCTTTTTATCCCTGGGATCACTAAGACCTTTATCATAAAAAACATATTCAAGATAATCCATTTAATCTCTTTGATGTGACACTCATTTCTTAAGAGAAAAAAAATTTGAAGGCATGAAACATCCCTCACTAATTTAGGTATAGGAATTCTATTGTTTCAACTGAGATCTTAGAGTGAATTCCTATAGATATTTTTCAAGGGACCACTTAGTGAATTTTACAGGGCACAAAAGAAATTGCGAACATATGATTGAGAAACCAATTTTAATGTATTATACTTGCAGAAACATTTTGTTCGGAGTTTCTGAAACTTTATCTCCTATCATCCTCTATTTTTTTTTCTTCTAGATTTGCCTTTACTCATGAATAGTATGCGTTCAGTTCTGGCAGGCAATAGGATACCCTCTCAAATGTACAAATTTCTATTCTGATTTATAGAATCTTATTTCATAAGCAGTTTTCTGTATCATTTACTTGTGAATTTAATATGATACCAGTAGACGCCTTCCAAATCAGCCTTGAACAAGACAAAGGAATTGCATTTCATTGTGATGATGAGGAGGAAAGTGAGATCTAGCTGTGGAGGGGAGAAGGAGTGAAGCAAAGGCAAGAACTCTGCTACCTCTGTTGTCTCTGAGGAATGGTTGTTATGAAGACCAGGTTGGGACTTGGAGAAATGACCACAGGAAGATGGAGTCGTCTTCTTTAGCATAGAAGAATTAACTCCAGCAATCAAGCTTTTTCTTATCTAACATAAAACTCTGCAACTCCAGAGCTAATGAGCTAGTTGTCATCCATTTCGAGGATTGTTAAAGAAGCTAAGAAAATTTAGCCAGGAAAAACTCAGAGCTGACAGAACAGCTGTCTTCAAATAGCCGAGGACTTGCCATATGGAAGAAAAGATGCACTTCTGACCAACAGATAGAATTAACAGGGAGACAGATTTTGGCTCAATAGAAGAGACATTTTCTAATCATTATAATTGTCACATGGTGGAATGTTTGATCTGGGAAATGTTGAGACCCCTACACACTGGACATGTTCAGGCTGGCATGCCATCTGTCAGAGATGCTATCAAACCAGATGATTCACTTTTAAAAATAACATTTTGTAATAATTATTAGAGTAGAAAATGTCCACTGGAGACTATGTAAGCATTTAAGAAGAAAAGAAGACTCATCCTTAGCCCCATCATTCATGGCTGATCACTGTGAATAGTCGAATGTACTTTTTTCTGTGCACATAAAACTCTATTTTAAAACTTTGTAAAAGCTTGTATATGATGTATACCATAAATTTTCACAAAATATTCATATATTGCAAAATACATTGCTATAGCTTTCTTGTTTCTTTACATTAGAAGTGATTTTTCTCTTACTAAATAATCTTCAAAAGTAGAACTTTGATATTCTCCATGAATTTATCCCATGGATAGAAGTGTTAGTGTTGTTGTTCATACAAACATTTGTTTGAACATCTTTATGCATGTGTGCATGCATATACACGTGTGTGTGTGTGCGTGTGTGTGTGTGTGTTTTACTTCTTTGGAGACAATCTTAGGGCACAGAAATATACATATATATCACTAACATTTAAATTTGTTTAGATGTTTACATTATGCAAATCTTTTATTTTAAATTTATCCCTATTGATTGTCAAAGAATGTGAGGAGAGAAATAAATCACCTCACTATATATTTACATCTTTCTTACATCTGACACTGTTAATATACATAATGCATGCTATGTTATCTTATTATTTAAACTATCAATAATATAGTCAAATGTGCATAAAATAACATAAAAATGAATATATATATATATAAAAATAGTATAGTAAAGCATATTCACATTTTACTTTTTCTCCTCCAAAGTCTTCAACTTATAGAAGGGCAACTAAACTCATTCACTTTATTGTGATTAATAACATGTTTGGTCTCACTGTTTTTGTTCTGTTTTATCTTACAGATGTCCATATTTTTTTCTAGTGCAGTAGTGGCTGGATATTATAACTTCTATTAGTGGTTAATATTTTGTATTTAACATTAAAGCAATAAAATGAAATACATGTTTCTACTAACTTCAAAATTTTTGCAAGACACTGAGCAGGTTTCCACACATTTTGTCTTTCCCATTCTTCCAGTATCTTTTCGATAGGTTTAATCTGTGAATTTAGGACTTGGTTACTCTTGACAATGCAGGACAGTGGTTAATTGAGAGAGCTCAGCAGACTGACTATCCAGGTTCAAATCCTAGTTCTATCCTACTGACTACACAACTCTATGTCAGCTACATAATCTCTATGTGCCTTAGTTTTCCTTTCTGTAAAATGAAAATAATGTTAGTGCCTTCCCTAGAAGGTGTCTATGATGAGGAGCTAAAGTGTGGGCTTTGAACACTGTGGGGTACCTAGGTAGCACTCATTGAATGCTACTGCCAGTGATGATGGCTATTCTTGGGTTTAGAATTGCCTAGACTAGACCACCCTATCATTTAATCAAGCACTAACCTGAGTGCTACTGTACAGGTGCTCTGTAGATGTGTTAACATCCACAGGGGATGATTTTAAGTAAGATCACTGTTAATAATGTGGGTGAGCCTCATCCAGTCAAGTGAGAACCTTAAGAACAAAAAATGAAGTTTCCTAGAGAAGATGAAATTCTGGCTCAAGAGTACAACAGTTAGTCTTGCCTGAGTTTCTAGCCTGTCGCTTTGTCCTGTGGAGCTCAGATTTGCTAGTTCTCACAACCACAAGATCTCTCTATGTACGTACATACATACATACATACATGCTTATCTTATTGGTTCTGTGTCTCTGGAGAATCTGATAACCAGTAATACTGTTTTTTAACATGTGAATAATTGTATTAAACCTTATATCACATCAACAGTAATATGTTTAAACATATATAATCTGTTACCATTGCTTTCAGACCACATATCTGAGTTTATAAGTTTTGCTTGTCTATTAGGTTAAGCTACTTCCTGAGTGATTATTCATGGAGGGAACAATGTTTCAACCATTAGATGTTAGAAGATATCTTAACACTGACCTCACACACACTAAAAAGGCTTCTCTGCTACTAACCCTTAACTTTAGAAGACTTTCTGAATTTTAGAGAAATAATTTTTTTAACTTCTTTTATCATTTCTTCTCCATCTGCTCCATTTTCTTCTCTTGGAACTCCTATTATATTTTTGATGGGCTAGTTCCAAATAAGTTCAAATAAAACTAAACTTGAGGAGTGAGCAGATTTGAAGTTTTTTGGTGGTTTGAAACTTGGGAAAGGAGGCAAGAGAGATGAGGATAATTAAAGAGATGAGATGATGTCAAGTGCTGGGTCAGCTCTGGGAACTTGGTCAAAGTCATCTCATCTCTCTTCAAGGAACAAGGATGAAGTCATGGGAGGAAGCAGAAACTCACAAGAAGGCTGCTGAATTCTCAGTGCCGTGAGTCTCCTGCAATTGTTCTCTACAGCTTGTCTAGTTTTCCTTTGCATATATCTTTTTGTCTTTCTCTTTTGAGCGTCTTACAGTAAATCTATTTCATGGTCATAATTTACATGATTACTCACATCAACCATTCACCCCTTCCTCTGCATGTCTAAACCACTGAGTATTTTCATATATTATGTGAGGTTTTTTTGGTTTGGTTATTCTTAGAGATTTTAATGATATATAATAAATGCAAGCTCTGCCAGGGCAGGAGTCACAAACTGTCTTGTTTACCATTATTCTCCTTGCTCCTGAAACATCACTCTGTACATAGTCAAGGTCGATAGACGGGGTTGTCATAGTTAGGTCACCTTCACTGCAAATATATATATTACACAATTATATCTATTTCAAGTTTATTTGAAATTCAATTAACTTTTCAAATGCTATAAATAAAATCAATCAAGAATATACTTTTGTTTAGAATTCGATAACCAAAACAAGTTTTCTTCGCAACACAGGTAAATTCTCAAAATTCCATATGTTAAATATTTTATATTTTATTACCAGTACTTGCAATGTAATCTTTGCTTTATGTTAAATTTGTTTCAACAGTCTGTATGTTTGTCCTTGAGCCACTGTTCCTTTCATTTTTAGAGCTTTGTATTTCAATGTTTGAGTTGCCAAATCTCCTCTCATTTACATTGTATTAAAAAAATTATTTAACAATATTGAAGCCAGAATTAGACAGGCAGTTAGTGTAGATAGGTAAATTGAGTCAGGTCGGATCAAGAAGGCCAATTTGGGTCTGGGAAGTTGGAGAGGGATTGAAATGCTAATACCTTCAGAGCCCCTCCCCCACCCTTACCAAGATAACCTGCCCCTGCTCCAAACTGTTGCTAAGGTAACCTGTCCTGGGGATTGTCTCTCCCAATAGGGAGCTGTTAATTGCACCACCCTTCCTGTCCAAATCACTCCACCTGGGCCCTTCCCCCATCCCTATGCTTTTTCACCTTTTTGGCCATCCCACCAAATACCCTGGGCCTAGTCACATACATAGGAAGGAAGAGAGCAGGAGAACCAAGGAAGCCTAAGGCAAAACATGTGTACTTCTTGGGATACCAGGATACCAGTACGGCCCGCTTCTCCCTCCTGGGAGAAGTCTATGTTACTCCTTTTAAATGAACCCTGCTTAAATGCTTGCCTTGGTGTGCTTCTCTAATTTAAACTTCAACATGTGAAGGAGCAGAACTTGTCACTGGTAACTGATGGTATTAATGTCTTCTTCCACATATACTCATCAACACAAATGTTAGAACTTTCTTTTCAAGAGGAAATTTTTAAATATTTATTGAACACATGCTAGTTATAGATTTATTTTTTGACAGAGCATCAAAATTCAATAGAAAAATAACTACCAATTTTGTGGGAAGGAGGTTGTGTCCCAGGTATTATTTCCTATGAATATCATCTTTCAAGGATGATGGCACCTGAGATACATTCTCTAATATGCAAGAGTTAAACATAGCATTTGTGTATTCTTGTCTAAATAGTCCCTGGGATCAGACATTGAGATAATAAATTCTATATGTCAAACTGCTGAGCCAGTGCCTAGATATTTAATCAAGTATTTCTCTGGATATTTCTGAGATGGACTTACTGGATGAGATTCACATTTAAATTGGTGGAATGTGTATAAAGCAGATTGCCCTTCCTAATGTGGGTGGGTCTCATCTAATCAGTTTAATAGAGCAAAAAACTGACCTCCCCCGAGCAAAAAGAACTTCTACCAGCAGAAGTCCTTTAAACTGGAACTGCAGCACTGACTCTACTTGGGTCTCCAGCCTGCCTGTCTGCTCTGCAGATTCTGGGCTTGCTGGATTCCATAATTGCATGAGCCAATTTCCTAAAATAAATCTCTTTCTGTTCATATACACATCTTATTGATTCTGTTCCTCATGAGAACTGATTAATACAGACAAAATCTATGAGGAGGGAGCAAAATTAAGAGTACAAGAATCAGGGTGAGGGTGGGGATATGGTTAGGGAAGAGGTAGACAATATTTATAACAGTGACTGCTCCTTTGGGAGTTGTCCTTGGCAGAGTTTTGATTCCCCTCCTTTTGCCCTTCTCCAAGGCTGTTCTACCTCCCTGATCCTTTTGCAATGAATATATCCCCTCCGTTTTGCCAAGCATTCTAAATTCTAAGAGAAGCCCCACGTAAATGGTTTACATAGCAACTTTAGATTTGCAGAAGCCAGAACATCTGATGACCTTCAAAAAACAGCAAAATGTGTAAAAGAACTCCTTGTTCTTTTAATCCTGTGCATCAACTATCACAAAGCATGGAAATTGCTGTGAAGTTCACCTTAAATAAAAGCAATAAATGTGTCTAAAAAGAATCACAGGAACTAGTCCCAGGAGTTTGAGGTCCATTGTGATCTTCCATAGTAGAAGAAAAAGGAGACAAACTCTTTGGATGACAAAGACTCTGCTCAGCAAATAGCCTTCCTGCCTGCTTCCTTCTTCCCCTCCCTATAAAAACCCTTTTCACCCCTGAGTTCCCTCAAGATGGAGTTTTGAGGATGATGTCCCTCTATATTCAAGATGCTAGCCTCTATAAACCCAATTCCTTCCCACCAACTCTCAACTCTAGGATATTGGTTTTTGAGCAGTTAGTATCCTGAACCTGGGTTTAGTAATAAAATGGTTAATAATTTAAAAAAATAAGCAATTTAAAGAAAAAACTAAAGATTTAGCAAAAAAGAGCAGGAGTCGATGACCTGCAACTCATCTTCAAAGAAGATGAAAGTGTTGCAATTCCTTCTGATAGTAAACCAAAGGTGAGAAATTAAACAGATACATAAAATAATAGTAAAGCAGATTGAGATGCTGGATGAAAAAATATATTCTGAAAATAATTTTGAAATGAAAAAACTACCTATAATAATTGAACTCTAATTTATAAATTCAAAACCCCAGGTTATATTGTCATACAGTGGAATAGAGTTGAGGCACATGGAAAATTAGAAGCATGAACAATTGTTGCTTTAAAATAGGAGACACACAAAAATATAGATAAGTTAGCTAAATATGGGCTTTGGACATTTCAGATCATTAGTAAATGTAAAAATAGGATGTAAAATTTCTAAAGCACTGACCAAAAAAAATTTATGTAGAATATTGGAAAATATATTTTTTAAAATATAGGAAATAAAAGTTAAAAACAACAAAAAAACAGATAATAAAATTCAGCATAAATGAAGATAAATTTGTAAACAATATACCTCAGGCATGTAGCTACATCAAATGAGTTAGGACTTCCCATAAAAAAAGATAGATTTTTCTTATATTATAGAAAAAAAAGTCCTAAGTATATGTTGTTAATAAGAAAGACACCCAAAACAAAGGAGCTGAAAATATGTGTGTGAACATGTGTGTGTGTATATGTATATATATACATATATGCACACACATATATGTGCACACACATGTATATACACACACATATGTATGTATATGTATATATACATATACACAAATATATATACATATATATCACATATATATATGATAGGCAAGGATTGACAAACACAAAAGAACTAAACTAGAACCATAGAAATATAAGATTTAAGACAAAAAGTATTAAACTGTAAGACCAAGATGGTCTTTGTACATTGATATAGGTTACTTTACTCCATAAAAAGAAGAGGGAAGTGGATGGATGGATAAGCTATGGAAGCTCCTGGGCACAACACATGGAGTAGAAGGTTCCTGGAGGCACCAGCAGGACTGATGTGTAGATTTCACTGGAGGAGAAATGGTGAGATCTGTTCTGTCCCAGATGTACTCTGAGCAAGCACTGCCAGCCCTGCGTAAAGCTAGGATATCATACCAGATTTCTATTACACAATACATACAATTTTTAACCATAGATAGATACATAAAAACAATAAAAATTAATTTTTTTACTTTCAGAAGGTTTTTTTGAACTTCCCAAACTGCAAAACTTTATAAGTCAAAATGTTAGCTATTATACATCAGAGTTTATGTTTGTTGCCTGATAAAAGACACTGCAGAGAAAGTTAAAAACTGAAAGAGAATATATTTACTCATTGAGAGAAATACAATGAGTATTTACTCATTGAGAGAAAATACAAGCTACACAATAGAAAAATGGGTAATGGATATGGAAAAACAATTTATAGAAGGAAACTGAAGTGGCCAACTAGTATGTGAAGAGATGTTTGATATCACTGATAATCACATATTATGTGGGTACATGTTATGGGGGTACATTGTAACTTTTCCATGCATGTATACAATGCATAATGATCAGAGTAATTGACATATTCAACTCAAACATTCATTATTTCTTTGTGTTAAAAATATTCAAACTTATATTTGCTATTTTGAAATATACAATTAATTGTCAACAATATTTATCCTTCTGTCCTATAGAACCTTAGATGTTATTCCTCCTGTCCAACTGTACCCCTATACCCAGGAACCATCTTCTCTCCTTACACCCCCACCCCACACCTTTTCCAGGATCTGGTATGAGATTTCACTTCACACTCACCAAATCAATTAAACAAAAAAGTTAAATGATGTTAAATTATGCTAAAAACAACAGCACTCTTTCTACTGGTGGGAGCACTTGATCAAACTGGGTGAAATTACTGATACGTAATCTGTCGTTCACTCTCCTGAGTGTATTCCTCAGGACCAGTTGTTTAAGTCAGCATTTTTGTTGTTGTGACCAAAACCTGACAAGAACAATCAGAGGAGGAAAAGTTTATTTAGGGCTCATAGTTTCAGAGGTTCAGTCCATGGTTGGCCAACTGTATAGCTCTGAGCCCTCCGTGAGGCAGAACACAGTAGAAGAGCATGGCAGATAAAAGCAGCTCAGAACATGGCAATCAGAAATCAGAGAGAACTCCACTCACCAGGGACAAAATATAAACCCTGAAGTCATACCTCCAGTGACAGACCTCCTTTGGTCACACCCTACCCTCCTAAAGTAACTGCCCAGTCAATCCATATTGGTGGATTAATCCACTGATTGAGTTAAGCCTCTCATAATCATTTCATCTCTGAAAATTCTCTCCTTGTCTCACACATGGGTTTTGGGGGAATAGCTCATATCTTATGAGGATGGTTTTACTCCTCCAGGGACATTTAGCAATGTTTGCAGATAATTTTGGTTGTTAAACTGAGGTATATTCCTGGCTTCTATTGAGTAGAAGTCAAAGGTGCTGCTAAACATCCTGCAATGTCCAAGACAGTTCCTAGCAACTAAGAACTATCCAGCTCAAAATGTCAGTCATACTGAGGTTGAAATACTCTGCCCAAAGAAATTCAACACAGGTGTGGAAAGGGGTTCATCTGAGGTAGTTTATCATAATATTTGTTTGTAGAAGTAGACAGTTGGAACACATGGGGTCTAATATGAAATAAACAAAATAAAATATCAAATGTGATAAAAACACACTAAATTGTGCAGCAGATAGCAGTAAAGGGAAAAGAAAATGAAATCACACAGATATACCTTAAAAGGCAGTGTTGAGTAAGAAAAGTTTAAATCTATAGTTTGGCAAGACTTGTACACATTTAAAATACACATACACAAATCAACATCACATTTTATGAAGATACAGCATTCCAAAGAACATTTGCAAAAGCATTGGAGTATCTCTGGAAGAAGAGAGGAGCAAATTAGCTTAAAGAACAGAGTCTGGCTGGAACTAATAATGATGGTGTGTCATGAATGAAGGAATGTTACTAATTCAACTCCTTGACACCAAGGTAAAACAAACAAATAACCAGCAAATGTCTTACCAATTGTTTTTTGGTATTGGGGATTCAACCCACGGGCACTTCCACTGAGCCACATCTCTACCCTTTCTATTTTTATTTATTTATTTATTTATTCTTGAGGCAAGGTCTCATTAAGTTCCTGAGGCTGACTTTGAACTTGCAATCCTCCTGTCTCAGCCTCCCAAATTGCTGGGATTACAGGTGTGCAACATCACACCTGACCCAATTTTTTAAAACTCTATGGAGAATATATTTCTTTTCAAGTGCCCATTAAACATTTGTAAAAAAAAAAAAAAATTGATGGTATATTATATTAGGAAGACAATCTCTATACATTTTGAAAAATCGGAATTTAAAAGGACCACATTCATAAGCATTAAATTAAGAAATTAAAAAATAGGTCAAAGAGAAATCCTATTTACTTTTAAATTAAAAACAGTCTCAAGTAGTTCTTGGATCAGAAAGGAAAACAAGCAATCACAGACTACATTGGCAATAAGGACAAACAATTTTGCATCAAAACTTATTATATGAACTCAAAGTTTTATTCAATATAAAATTCATAAGACCTCTACTGCTTGTATTATTAAACAGGAAAGAATATAAACATATGATCTAAGCATTCACCTCAAAATGTTAGTAAAAGAACTTCAAAATAAACCCAAGGAAAGTAGGAGGAACAAAAATGTGCTGACAAATTCAATATTAAGGCATCAGAAGACAGAAAAAGAACCAGTTCTCTGAAAATTAGAAAAAGGAAGAACAAGTAAATAAAATAGCAGACAAATCCCTGGCAGATTCAGTCAGCAATAACATGAGGAGGAAATATGAGTCAAAACTATGCAGCTGGAGACCTGGAATCCTTTCGCATCTTAAGCAGGAAGGCTGGGTTGTGGAAGGCTCTGTTCTCCACCAAGTGCTGTGGCCACAGGAAGAGCATCATGAGGGGGTGAGGCGTTCATCAGATTCTGTGTGGGGAACCAGCTCCTACTCTTCTGTGATTCCTCCCTGAGTCAGATAAGAATGCTCCATTTTCCAGTCTCCTTTCTTCTCTATGGTCCCTGCTTCCAGTTTCCTGTCCTGGGCTACTACTCCTGGGTAAAGACAGCTCCACCACCTCCAGTTTTCTGCTCATTGTGGTTTGCTTGCCTTTCTCCCTTTGGATTTAAGCTAGTTCTTCAGAATGCCTTTGTTGCAAGCAACATTTTTTGTTTGTTTGTTTTGGGTACTGGGAATTGAACTCAGGGGTACTCAACCACTGAGCCACATCCCAGGCCCTATTTTGTGTTTTATGTAGAGATAGGGTCGCAAGCAGTGTTTTAATACTTAGGGAGAGGCAGATTGTCTTTGAATGTAAGCGTATACTCGATCACACCGATCATCAAATACAATCAACTCAATTCACAGTAGTTACACACAGCAAGCACATTACACAATCCTGGGGCAACCACAAATCCCAAAGTACCTCCAGTGCCATGTGACTTTTCTTAGCCACAGAGTGAACGTGATTGTTTTGTCCAGTGGTTCTCTCAAGCCAATGGCTGGACGTCAGGGAAATGGCGGAGTTGATCCAGGGATAGACAGCAAGGTGTCCAGTCTCTCCTCCAAGCCAAGCTCTTTTTCTTACTCTAAGTACAATAATCTTTAGCCTGTGATTGCTGGCAAGAGGTTTAGATACAGTTTCAAGTTGGTGTTCATTGGTAAAGTCCCTGGGTGCTGTTTTATTGCACTCACACGCTGTTCTGTCTGTCTCTAAGTGATGGTCCTTATCAATTGCATCTAGACATTGCTAAGCATGCCTGTGGCTGCTGTTCCTTATACCCTGGAACACACACCCACTAATTCAGACCCTTCATCTGGTGGGATGTGAACTCCATTTCTCCCAGGACATCCTCTCACTGCCTGCCATACCACCCTGCTTGTTCAGGAAAGAAGTGGGGTGTTTGTCCTTCAACCTTGTTCCACGGACAGCACCCCTAGCAGAACTCCTATGATGACTGTTCCATTCAAATGCCATTCATCCTTCACTTTAAATGCTAGTGCAGGTTTTCCTTTGTTTAAACCCTACTTTCAATCATTCCTGTCAATGTTTGGGAGGTATAGGAGTACTCTCCATGCCTTCAATGCCTCCCCTCCCCTTTCCTTTGCCCTATGCTGATTGGTTACTTTGAATGTTTCCCCTCCTCTTTACCCCATGCTGATTAGCTGCCTTCAGTGCCTCTCCTTTTCTCATCCCATGCTGATTGGCTGCCTTCAGTGGCTCTCCTTTTCTCATCCCACGCTGATTGGCTGCCGCCTGACATGGATCAATACCCTATTGGCTGTAACCTAACCTCAGGGCCATGATTGGTCCGAGGACCCTATATAAACTGTTGCACTAACTGAAATAAACGGGTCTGTTTCTCGCTCCGGCAGAGCAGTTTTACATACCCCCGGGGTCTGGGTGAGTGACTCCGCGACCGTCCACCCCATAAACCCTCGTCCCGTGGGACCCCAGTCCTCGTCCTTCAGGACCCCAGACCTCGTCCTCCGGGACCCCAGACCTCGTCCTTCGGGACCCCAGACCTCATCCCGTGGGACCCCAACTCCTCAAGCGAACCCACGTGAGGCACGACATAAACGACATCTGGCACCAACGTGCTTTAGTGGCCTGCTCGACCCCTCGGACTCGGAAACTCAGAAAGTGAAACTCGGAAAGTGATTTCGTGGCGGTCCCCTGTCTTGTCTTGCTGGTGAGGGTAACATCAGCCTTTTTGTGGTCTTCTGTGTCTGTTTGTCTTTGTGTAAAAAAGTTAGGTCAGGGAACATACCTCCACTCCCTGGTTCGTCCG
>PVHX01012282.1:0-60016 GCA_004024805.1 Geosciurus inauris | reverse complement strand
CAGCCTCAGCAAAAGCAAGGTGCTAAGCAACTCAGTGAGACCCTGTCTCTAAATAAAACTTAAAAATAGGGCTGGGGATGTGGCTCAGTGGTCAAGTGCCCCTGAGTTCAATCCCTAGTACCAAAAGAAAGAAAAGGAAGGAAAAGAAAAAAAAGAAAGGAAGGAAGAAAGAGGGAGGGAGGGAGGGAGGAAGGGAGGGAGGGAGGGAGGGAGGAAGGAAGGAAGAAAGGAAATAGAGTTTGAAGACATTTTTAAAACAAACAAAACCAAACTACAGGGCTTAAGTTTGCACAGTTGGGTGATAGCATTATGAAGAAATGAAAGAGAGTGATTACTATGAAAGTCCAATAAGGAGAAGAGAGATGGTTGAGATTGAAATGAGACAATTAGTTGGCCTTGGGGCTTCTTGGGTGACTGATGAGATTCTATTTCTTGATTTGGGCAGCATTTTAAAAAGCATCAGCCTTATAATAATTCATTAAGTTTTATATTTGCTTTATCCTGTTTTCCATGTCTGTTTTTCCAGTGAAAAATGCCTAAGTATATGAAAATATAATAAATAAACAGAAGAATTTGTCTTCCTTTCTACTTCACTTGGGTTAAAGTTTTGTGGGAACTGTCCTTGAGAAGAGATCTATGAATTTATTAAGTTCAGGTCGATGTTTATGCCCCCTCAGCCCAGAGGTGTAAATCCTCACCACTGCTTCAAAAACCATCTTTGAAAATCATAGCTGGACTTATTACAACCCTACACAAGCCATATGTGTGATGTCCATATCTTGGCCTTCTGTTGAAGAAATGTCTCATGTCAAATCAGCAAATACCTACCAGGGAGCCTGTTGTGTTCCAGGCGGTCTGCCAGGCACTGTGAGGGAAACAAAATGCAAAGCAGCAAAGTCTTGGCAAATGTGAACAAAACTCATGAGAACTGCGTGGGCTGAGTAGAGATTTGTGGGATGATGACTTTTAGAAGGATGTGCAGGCCTTGGGGTAAGGGGGGACACAAAGACAGGGAGAGAGACAGACAGGGAGACACAGAGAGAGAGGCGACCGACCACAGGTGTACCTCCTTCCTTGCAAAAGATATGCTCCTGAAGAGTTCTGTGGTGATTAAATTTTTATAAATTTAATTATATTTTCTCATTGACTTACATTATAATCAGAGAGTGGCTTTATCTACATTTTGGATTAGTCTTCAACTGGCGGTGGCTCCCAACAGTTTAAGTTTCCCTGCTTCTCTGTCAAGTAGTTAATAGTTTATAAACAAACATTTAAAGGCACTATTTAAAGGAACCCTTGAGTGAATCCTTCTGAACAACAAAGGATTCTGTGGTAATATTTATAAATAATCATTAGATCAGAGGCTCATCAAGCTTTCTTAAAGTAAAGCACACCTATACACAAGACTCCAATGTCCCTTGACAGGGTTTATTGTAATTAAATCTCTTTCCTTGAGGATCAAAATCTGTCTCATGTGTGCATTAGGACAACATCCTGCATTACTGATCTGCCCAACATTTTCTGACAGCATTTGGAAGAGCATTTTGTCGAGAGATACATGGGGAAAACTACTAAGTGTAACGCATATTACTAAGTCATATGATGCCATAATACCTTGGCTTGCATGCGTCCGTTTAAAATCACAGAATAAGAACAAAATGCTACTAAATCCTGGAGAAAGGTAATTTGAAATGGTTGGCCCATTGGTTGGATTCTTTGGGACAGATTTTCAGGCTGCTTACTTTAGAATTTTCATGATAAATGGGTTGCTTGGAAATCTCAAGTAGGCCACTGGAAAGATAGAACTGAGAGTGGACCTAATTGATTTAGCCTTTGCCAACCATGTCACCACATTTCTCCCCTGCTCCCCAACACTAACCTGCCTGCCTCCTTCTTGTCTCACTATTGTTCCCATCCACATTTGATTCTCATCCAATCCTCCTACTGATTTTTCCTGGACAAACTAAAGAAAGATGTTATCCTCAATGTCAACAGCATTAAGGCACATCACACTTCACACTTGAGTCTAGAATGTGAAAGGATTTTCTGAAGCTGCTGTAGAATGCCAAAATTCTAGGGCCTAATGTTTCTCCAGTTGGTTTAGGTAAAGTTGCTCTTGTATTTCCTCTAGACTGGGCTTTGCAGACAGATTTTTAATATAATAGCTCATTCTGCTGGTTAAACACACCCAAAGGGATATGATTTATGATGGGTTTCAGTCTGACTAGCTTTGTTATTTCTGATTAAAGATCCCATTTATTTTGGAGCAAATGCATAAAGGCTGGTTCACTTTTTTCCTTTGGTGACAAGAATATAACTTATAATTGGTTTATTTAGAAAACATACTGGAAATAAAAAATGAAATGCAGCACAGAAGAATAAATCAAGAGTCAGTTTGCTTGTACAAAGGGAAAACGATGTTATTGCCAAATCAATTACCTTCCATGGCTTAGATGACTGATTCCCAACGAATAGACACTATCTCCCATACTACTCAGGAATCCTTATACATGAGGCATTTATATGAATATAGTGATGTGGCCCTCATAGTTATAGTTCTAGAGTATCTATGGGATTCTGCTGCTGTTGTCAAGCATTTAACTATAGTCATTGTGGTAGGGAAAATTCTAAGATGACTCCCAATAATCTACATAACCTTTTATAATCCCTGCTCTTTGTGTGGGGGCAGGACCTATAAATTGCATCTAACCAATAGAATATGGCAAAGATGAAGGGATTTTGCAAATGTAATTCAAGTCCCTGATCAGTTGACTTCATTCATCTAAAGGAAGATTACCTGAGTGGAGCTGACTTAATCAGATGATGTACTTAAAAGCAGGTGTATATGTCAGAGAATTGAAGCAGCAGAGTCAGTCTCAGAGTCAGTCTCTCTCTCTGTCTCTCTCTCTCTCTCTCTCTCTCTCTCTCTCTCTCTCTCTCTGTTGCTGACTTTAAAGAAGCTAGTTTTCATGAATTCTATAGCTTTAAGGAAATTAATTCTATCAACAACCACATTAGCATAGAATAAATAGATATTTCCCTAGTTGTGCATTCAGAAGTAAACTCATCCTGGCCAATGCCTTGATTTCAGGCTTGTGTGACCCAAAGCAAAGAACTCACCTAATCTTTGCCCAGACATCTGACCTACAGAAACTGGAAGATAAACAGTAGTTTTGTTTTAAACTTCTAAGTTGATAGTAATTTGTTATGCACCAACAGAAAACTAATAAAGCCATGCAGAATCAATGATGGAGTAGAAGCCTTCTGCTAAAGGAATTCCTAATCCCTAGAAGACAGTGAGAAGAGAAATAGAGTATCAAAAATTAGAACAAGTGTTTCCACTCTCACTCACTGATCTACCTTGTCATGTCTAAAAGCAAATGAACTAGAGGAAGGGAGACAATGTATATTTTGGAAAGTATTCCCTGTCCCAGTATTGCTGGTTGACTACAAACCATGATTCTGTATCTTTTTCTGGCAAAGAGCCCACATGTACAGGCCTTAACGTGCAAAGAGAGGAAGGACTCTGCTGCTTCAATTCTCTGACATATGCCTCCAAAAAAATAAGAAAATCCTAAACTCAATAGGTTTAATGCTAAACTAAAATGCATGCCAGTGTTAAAATCAAAGACAAAACCACGAATCAAAATGGAGGCAATAAAGAAGCTGTTCCCAAAATGGTGCCCATGACTGTAAAGAAGAGTCTTAATGAGAGGATAAGGTTCTGGCTCAGTGGCAGACCACTTGCCTCGCACATGTGAGGCACTGGGTTCAATCCTTAGCACCACATAAAAATAAGTAAAACAAAAATAAAAACACTGTGTCCATGTATAACTAAAAAATTTTTTTTAAAAAAAAGAGTCTTAATGAAAGAAAAAGATAGGAAGACTAGCCGGGCACAGTGGCACACACCTATAATCCCAGCAACTCAGGAGGCTGAGGCAGGAAGATCGCAAGTTCAAAGCCAGTCTTAGCAACTCAGTGAGGCCTTGTCTCTAAATAAAATATAAAAAGTGCTGGGGATGTTACTCAGTGGTTAAGCACCCCTGTGTTCAATCCCTGGTACCAAAAAAAAAGATAGGAAGACTGTTCCTGGCAGGTATTAGGTGCCTAAGATGTCTGTACATGTATGAAAAATGAATAAGAATTAAAAGGAAAGGGTTTATCATTGCAGAGAAGCAAAAAATGAAATAAATGTAGCTATGGAAAGCAAGAATAGAAGACCATATCAGAAATTTTTACTGCAAGAACCATCAGAGTTGACATACCCACAAAGCAGTGGTTCTCCAGGTGTGGTCCCGAGACCAGCAGCATCAGCATATCCTGGGAGCTTGTTAGAGATGAAAATTCTCTGGCCTTACCCCAGACCTGCTGAATCAGAAATTCTGGGGAGAGAGCTCAGCAGTATGTTTTAAAGGTCCTCCAGAGCTGGGAGCAGTGGTTCATGCCTGTAATCCCAGGGGTTCGGGAGACTGAGGCAGGAGGACTGCAAGTTCAAATCCAGTCTCAGAAACTTAGTGAAGTCCTGAGCAACTTAACAAGACCCCATCTCAAAATAAAAAATAAAAAGGGCTGGGGATGTGGCTCAGTTAAGTGACCCTGGGTTCAATCCCCAGTACAGGGACAGGGAGGTCCTTCAGAGGGTTAACACACACTCAGTGATAAGAACCACTGACCTAGAGAGATGAAGGGATATTGTGGGGATAGTTACAGGGGGAAAAAAGCTAATTGTCTTCACATTAAAATCAGCTACAGAATGGCCCAGGCTGGCCCATTTTCAGTGACTCTGATCTAATTAGTTTGAAATGGAGACAAGGCATCCAAATTATTTACCAGCTCTTCAAGTGATTCAAATGTGTAGCCATGGCTGGGAAACCCTGATGTAAAAGGTGAAACAGTGTGAGAGAACATCATTTAAAATTTCTACATAAATGACCTCTAAAAGAAGGTTTGACTCTTCCCAGTATGGTGTTTGGCTGCCTCCAAAGTATTCATACATATATTCTCAGCTGTCAACACTGCCTTGCTTTTGCACAGGGCAGGGAAATTGCTTTTATTTTGGCAGCACAGAAAAAATAATCAGCAGCCAGTCCTTTTCATGGTCCCTGCTTACCCTCTGAGCTGGCTGGCTTTCTACAAGCAACACTTTCTTTCCTTAACCTCAGTAAATGGGGTGCCCCTGAGAGGCAGTGAGGAAGAGAAGCTGCACTTTCTTTCACTCACAGTTGCAGCAGCCACCAGAGGGTCATTGGCATACTTGTCCCCCAGATGTCCCTCAGGCCCCAGCATACACAAACAGATGCCCTAAGAGATCCAGACATCCCTTCAACAACTTTAAGCTGCTCAGCTATTCTGAGACCATCTTCTCCTGAGCCTGGCAGGTGAATGAGGGCCTCCAGTGGGAGAAGAAAGGAAACACTATGTCAACTCCAGCTGGGAAAGATGATAAAAGAAGCTTTCAACTACTTTGGAGCTGATGACCCTCTCCTCCCCAAGGCTCAGCAATAGTCCTTTAACTGTCTACACAACTTTAGTCCACTTGGGCCTATGGATGAAAGGAAACTCAGGAAAGTTCAAGTCTCAAGACAGAAATGTTTAAATTACCCAAGAATACCACAGCATCACTATACCTATATGCAACTTACAAGAACCCAAAATCTGTGCATATGCATACAACCCTTGCAGGTACACCCAGAGGAGACTGCTCCTACAGTAAATGGTACAATAGTGGCTTGATTGGGTAGGTTTACCATACAGATGAAAAATAGGAAAAGTAATAATGCTATGAGAGCCTCAGAGTGCAATACATAATAGATGACAATGACAATGATGATGTATAACCAGATTCACCAATAGAAACTGAGATTTTCTAAAAAGCTCAAACAAGCATTTTAGAATCTAAATATGTTGCCTTGGTGAAAATGCCCAAGAGCCTCCAAGAAGTGGATGCCAGGGCAGGAAAAAGTGGAATATTGGACCTTACATTTTTCAGGAACTAATTAGACCCATTATCAGGTTGGAGACTTCTATCCAGAGCAGCAGTTCTCAACTGGGGTTGATTTTTCCCCATTGTAGAACATGTAGCAATGTTCAGAGACATTTTGGAGTTTTACTACAGAGTAGAAGGGTGCCTCTGACATCTAGTGTGTCAAGGCCAGAGAGACTGCCAAACCTCCTACAACTGGAGGATATCTCCACAACAAAAACTATGTGACATCCATGTCACTAGTGCCAAGACTGAGAAATCTTGTTCTAATGAAATTCTTCATCCATAAATAGTGGAGGAAAATACTGATGGTTTTACCACCTGCCACCACCATAAAGGCCCAGATTTCATTCACAATTTCCAGTTTTTATTAGCATCCTAGAAAAAGAGATTTGTTCTCCTTGAGGAGATAGGTAAGATAGATGATAGATAGATAGATAGATAGATAGATAGATAGATAGATAGATAGATAGATGATAGATATCTTAGAATATATATAGGAGATATCTATATATATGTACACATATATGTGTGTATACATATATATTTTTCTTAACCCACTCATGTATTGATGGGCGTCTGTGTTAATTCCATAATTTAGCTATTGTGAATTGTGCTGCTATAAATTTTGAGGTGGCTGTATCACTGTAGTATGCCAATTTTAGATCTTTTGGGAAAATACCAAGGAGTGGGATTACTGGGTAATATGATGGTTTCATCCCTAGTTTTTTGAGGAATCTCCATACTGCTTTCCAGAGGTGTTGTACCAGTCTGCAGTCCCACCAACAATGTACAATGTATAAAAATGTTAACTTTCTTTGTGGCAGTGCTGGGGATCAAACTCAGGGCCTTGCACATACTAGGCAAGTGCTTTACCACAGAGCTACACCCCCAGCCCTTATTAAGCAAATCTTGACATTATCTTACAGGGCCCTAGTTTTTGGAGAACTTAAGGTCTACATCACACAGGATTATCTAAACTCTTATCAAATATTTTCAGAAATAAAAGGTCTATGGCCTCTTTGTAGCAACTTGTTCCAATGTTTGTCTTCCTAATGGACAATTATTAGGTTGAACCATGTGACATCGCTCATATTTGATTGATTTTCATCTTCAAAATGGCAATTTCATGTGGTTCAATCTGACATTATTCCCTTCAACAAAAATATGTCCTACTTTTAGAAGTCATTTTCTTGTGTTGACCCTACTGTCAGCACCCATACAATGGTTTTTGATGAGAATGATACCTGGCCATCATCCCCACTCCATAGCCATAACCCTTACACCCGATCTATTTTTTATGTTTTTATAAATATATTTTTAGTTATAGATGAACACAATACCTTTATTTTATTTATTTATTTTTATGTGGTGCTGAGGATGGAACCCAGTGCCTCACATGTGCTAGGCAAGTGCTCTACCACTGAGCCACAACTCCAGCCCTACACCCAATCTTTGCCGGCTCTTTCTAGGTAAATTATTCATCCTTTCTACATGACAATTGTTACTTTTTGTCACATTTTCAGCTGTAATTTTGTTTTATCCTATGGGAAGAGGTTGAAATAAAGTTGGTATACTGCTACATAAACATGGTCTTAATACATGAGGAAACATGAAAGCCCAGAAAATTTAGCTAATTTGAGTCACATTTTTATATCCACTGTGGATATAAAAGGACTTTTATAGCAATTTTTTTTCATTTCAGCTACCTGACCTCAGATTGATGCTATGTACTTGATAGGAGGAACTCAGTTACCACATGGCTATGGTGTGCCAAGCACTGTGCTACAAGCTTTTGCGTAGGTAATCCATTTAATCTCTAAAACAAGGCTGTAGGGAAGGAATTCTTATTCCACCTCACAGGGATAAAACTAAAACAGCTCAACAAAGTTAAATAACCTTTAGTTCCAGCATTTATGAGCCAGGCTCTGCACTCGTGTCTGTTGGACCCAGCTGCCTACAATGGTACTACTACCCTAAGCAGACTGAAATGAAGGTCTATAGAATTACATTACATTGTTAGAGCTGAATTTGCCTTTCCTGTTATCTCTTTCTTTTACCATAGTAGAGTGTCCAATTAACAAAAACAAAAAAACCATGCAAAATTATTTTATGTTATATAGTGTATCTCTTAAGCTGTCAACAACATCTCCTTTCCTCATTTCAGGATAAGAAATCAAAACAGCCAATAAAACTGCCTGGCAGGCTTTTTTTTTTTTTTTTTTACAAGAATCTTGCTATATCTGTTTTCAACTGAAAATGTTATTTGTTGCTTTTCATTTCACTATTTCATAAAGAACCATAAATTCACTGATTAAAGATGAAATCATATGTATTCTTACCTTCCATAAATGAGGCTTCACATACTTAAAAATCTCTTCATGTAAAGGGATGCGGGGAAGTAGAAGGCTTCTGCACTGGGGAAGGGGTGAGCTATGGCCACCTTGTGGCTAATTGCTGCAGGGAGCTCTTTTCTGACCACAGAAAGGACAAAAGCAGAATGACCTCCACCCCCTTCAGTCCCTGGCTTATGCAAACTTGTGTCTCATTCTTAATTTATCTCTGAATGAAGTAAATGGGCATTTATCAACAAAGCCACACTCTCTATAATGGGAGATAGAGAAGCAACATGGCTCTGGAAAGTTCTACAGTCACTACCTTTTAAAAGTTTCATAGCTTAAGGTGTTAGATGCAATCTCTATGGGGCATTTAAAAGCAAATTAATCTTTCTTCTCATGGCTACTAAGGACTTAAATTCTGCTCAGCTTTGAGTACAACACTTTTTTCTTTTTTATAAAATAGCTGAGAGTTATTTGCTCATGATCTGAAATAAGAATATATTATACACAAATGCATAATATGGTCTTCCTAAAATAAATTCATTTGCTTCTAAATGTCAGAGAGAGAATCACTGTACGCTGTGGAAAGTTACTGGTCAAAGGGAATACAAAATATGGCTTCTACAACTCTCATCACCAACTAGCTATGCAGCTTTAACTCTTTCAACCTGTTTTCTTATCTGTAAAATAAGGAACTATAAAATCAGTACGTCTTTATATAATGTTTTTCCCCAAAAAAGTGTTTCAAGAACCCAAATATGCCAAAGTAATCAAAAGGCAGCTGCTATAGCACAGGTAAATCAGACCATAACCTTCCTCACTGCCCTCCACACCACCCAAGCCCTTTAATCTACCTCTATTGAATCTGGGGCATGAAGAGCTGAAGATCATCAGATCAAGTGATTTCTAAAGTTCCATGTGCCCTAAGTGTCTATTTGGCTAAACAGCTAAAGTTTTTAAAATGCAAGCATTTTATGAAGACACTTTATAGACAAACTTCCAAACTTTCAGCCTGGAAAAGATTAAATACACTAAACAATTAGAGAACAATTTAATTCTCTACATTACGCTATATGACCCTGGCTCGAAATACAAGAAAAGGTCCTTTGAAGAGCACTAGATGAGTCACTCTTATAAAGTACCCAGAATACTTGTGGCCAAGCAGACTCACTGATTATTTCCCCCCAGCTTCTATCCCTACTGGCCTTATGGTAACCACTGCAGGATATGTAAACATGGCAGAAGATAAGGCCAAATCCATCTCATCAACTAAGAACTGTACTTGTGCTGATGCTCCCTTTTTTTTTGGGGGGGGGGTTGTTTGTTCGTTTGTTTGTTTGGGGTACCAGGAATTGAGCTTAGGGGCTCTTGACCACTAAGCCACATCCCCAGCCCTATTTGGTATTTTATTTAGAGATGAGGTCTCACTGAGTTGCTTAGCACTTCACTTTTGCTGAGGCTGGCTTTGAACTCATAATCCTCCTGCCTCAGCCTCCAGAGCTGCTGGAATTACAGGCATGCACCACTGAACCCCGTATGATGCCTCCTTTGAACACAGAATTTTCCTTGCTCAAATGACAACAGCTGCCTTTATTCCTGCCTATTTTTCCCTGAATAATAAAATGTGTTTACATTTGCCCTTTAGCTCTGAAATCTAATTATTGTGTGATCTAAGATGGGGGAAATCATATTATCTTGATGGACTATGGGGCCCCAAAGGAGGACTTAATATGAAAACAAAATCAACCAAGACTTGATGGAAATTGGAAAAATGTATTCATTTATAAAGATACATACTGTTGAAGCAAATTTAAAATATATTTTAAAAAACCATTGCTTTAATAATTAATTCAATCTAATTTTACTAAACATTGTCCCTATGCTCAAGTCACTCACCTAAATCCCCCCACTACTACTCGTACAAAGAAATAAGTAAAACACAGCATGATAAATACCACAATTAAAGGGAGTAAGGAACAGTTAGAATTCCCAGCTCAGACTAGAAAAGTTGAATTGAGTGACTACTGAACATTGAATGTTCTTATATGAATAAATAATATGATCAAGTTTATATTTAAGAAAGATCACTCTGGTGGAAATATGAAGCATGCATGGAGAGATGGAGCAAAAATAAAAACAGAGAAAACAAAACAGAGATTAGAACCATAGTAAAGGCAAAATGTATGTTTGAACTAAATAATTGGCAATGGGGATACAGAACAAGAAAAAGACTCAAGTGATACCATTAGAAAATAAATTAGAACACAGTTGGGTGTGGCAGGATTCAGGAGCTATATGTAACTTTAATTATTGGTTTTCATGAAGTTTCATTCACAAGAAAAGAAATAAAGGCAGAAGGCTTGGGGGACAGGTTAGTGAGCATTTTGCAAATGCTGAGTCTGGCAATCCAGGTAGAGAGATCTAGAAAAGAGTTGGTATGTAGATCTAGAACTTTTGAGTTCTAGACCTGAACTGAGGCTCAAATTTGAGAATCACTTAACACCATTGAATCTAATGAAGTAGCCCAAAAAAATAAGTGAGAAAAATAAAACCCAGAGAACACTTAAGAGAGGGTAAAAGAAGGGGCTGGGGTTGTGGCTCAGTGGTAGAGTGCTCGCATAGCATGCATGAGGCACTGAGTGAGATTACAGACATGCACCACCATGCCTGGCTAGAAATGGTTTCTTTTTGAAATCCCCCTATGAGGTTCCTTATTCTAAAATGAGGAGTGCCTTGACTTCTCAGCTACTATCTCTAATGTGCAGTGAATTCTGAAGGTCCTCTTGACTTAGTTTATCTGTTTCTCCACTTTCCCTGTATTTTCCCAGTAACCCTCCAAGAAAAGCATTCTTGGATAATTTGAATCAGGGTTGTTTCATAAGCTCAAAGTACTTGCAGCACATAATAACAGCTCAGTACGGTTATAGAAGAGTACCTGCAAGCAAGTAGTTGACGGGAATCCATAGACTGTTTTTTTACACTAGCAGCCAACACTCTCTACCTGGAGAGTTAGGATATCCATCCAACATTATAAGGATTGACCCCCACAATACAGTACAACCTCACCCTGTAGGTGAATCACACAAAACAAACAAAAGCAGAGACATTAGGATTGGAGGAGAAAGAGCATTATAGAAGGGAAAGCATTTAAAATAAGGTTACTATAATATTTGACAACATAATTTAGAGGCTCTTTCAGTTGAATACATCTGTATCTCAGTCCTCTCTACCTGCTTTCCCCCATGGTGTTGTCTTGCCTATCAATTATTGGAAGAGAAGGCTAATTCTTTAAAAGGATTTTAAATGGTAGTAGAAATGTAGTCTTACTTAAAAGTGCTTGAAAAAAGAATAAAATAAACCTCTATTCATGCTACATAAAGTCCTGTTCTATTTGTTTCCTTGTTAAAATGAAATCTGGGACCAAAGACTGAGTACAATCCAGTAAGTTATGCAAGAAACTAATAGCCAGCAGCATTTCTGCCCTATGGGCTGAGGGCCCTCTATGACCTTTTGTGAGACAGAAATTCAGGGAACTGTCTGGGTGCACCTCTCTTTAGAGTCTCAGTGTGTCACTGAAATGTCTCATGCTACTCTATTGCCACCAAATGCAATAAGGTGCAACTTGCTATTTAAGACATTTGCTTTATAAAAGTAAATTTGGCCAGGCATTGTTGTGCACACCTGGAATCCCAGTGGCTCAGGAGGTTGAGGCAAGAGGATCACAAGTTCAAAGCTAGCCTCAGCAAAAAGGAGCTAAACAATTCAGTGAGACCTTGTCTCTAAATAAAATACAAAATAGGAATCCCAGCACTTAGGGAGGCTGAGATAGGAGAATCACGAGTTCAAAGCCAGCCTCAGCAATGGCAAGGCGCTAAGCAACTCAGCGAGACCCTGTCTGTAAATAAAATACAAAATAGGGCTGGGGATGTGGCTCAGTGGTCAAGTGCCCCTGAGTTCAATCCCCAGTACCAAAAAATAAAATTAAGTTAAATAAATAAATAAATAAATAAATAAATAAATAAATAAATAAAATACAAAATAGGGCTGGGGATGTGGTTCAGTGGTTGACTACTCCTAAGTTCAATCCCTGATACTCAAAAAAGTAAATAAAGTAAAAGTAAATTTCATTCATAAAACAAATTATCAAAGTAATAACCCATAAAATATGTTTTATCCCAAATTTCCATTTCTCAGAGTGAGTGCTGGCATATGTAATTGTTGATTCACAATCATCATTTGTGGTAGTGTGCACAGTTAACTTTGCACTATCACCATGAGTGTTATTTATAGTTACTAATATTCATATTTTCTACATTTTTCTTGTGATCAACATCCTTGAGAGGGCTGGCAGGGAGGGTTTTAAATGGCACAGACTCTTTCAAGGATACTCACTGGACTCATCCTTTCCTCTTATCTACTCAGCAAGCTTTTCATCTTATAAAACATTCAAGGGTTGCTTGTATGCCTCCTGACAGATTATCTCAGGAAGTATTGGACAGTCCTCTTCTGTGCTTGAACACAGTTCTTATGAGCATTTGTTGAATTGTTGCAATCAGTCATTTGGTTGTCTTGTTCACTGAACAAGACATAGGGAATGGTTTTTTCTTATTCTCCTTTGAATCCCCACAGCTAGACCTTTAATGTGAGCAGAGAAAGCCTTTACATCAAACTAAGAAGGGCTCATCTGACCTCTCCTATGGAATGAGTGGGTCTCTGTCGTTGGTTTCAACACCAGCCATGCTGGCCTGCAGAAGCACTCTAGGAGTAGAGGTGAACTGGAATGTGAAATAAATTGCATACCTGTAGTGACAGGAGGGAGACAAGATGTGTTTCCCTATCACCTTGAACATTATGCTGGTAAGAGCTGTGCAGTGTCAATCACACCAGTCCATCATAGTTGCTAACATGTACAAAAGTTGCTCACAGAGATAATGTCTTATGGAACACAAATGCACTCCCCAAAGTGACCTTCAGAACCATGAAGAACACAAAGGATATGACGTATTTATTATGCAAACATCCAAACAGTCGTGCATTAATTCCTTCACTTGTTCAACACATATTTCTTAAGGAGATTTTATTGAGTTTATGATAAATCCTGAAGATACAAAGTTAAACAAAAGGGACCTAGTCTCTACCTTCAGGATGCTTACATTAACAGGTGGCACCTATGTTGAAATTTATGCTTGTCTTAATATAACTGGGACATTATAGTTCTCATGACCCTGGAGGTTAGCTGTTGAGGCACACTTGTTACAATAATCCTCTCTTCTTCACGTTGTTAATCATTCTAGTAACTTCCATTTCAAATTTTGATTTTTTTATTAAAAGTTAAGCAATATGTCAAAATTATGAAACCCAAATCTTAGAGTAGAACATGGTAGATTTAAGACACTTCCTCAGTTCTGGACACTTTATAAACATTCATTAATTCACTCCTTAAAAAACTAGAACCTGATATTGAATAAGATGTCCACATTGTACAGAATAGGAAAATGAGAGTCAGAAAAGCAAAGTTGCTTTCCCTGGGCCATATAAAGCTATGATTCAAACTCAAGTCCATCTGGTGCCAAAGTCTTGCTTTCTCTACCTTTTTAAAAGTGACTTTCAAATAATTCATTCTAGTGCTCCTTTTTTGTCAAGGAAAACACCACTAAGTGCTTCTAATATATACCTATTTGCTTCAATCTTCTGTTTAGGTACACTAGTTTTATTAATGATACATTAGATATCTTCTAGCTCTACAATCAATGAGAATATTAAATGGATTGAGCATCTGCCCTCAGCATTATTATTCTAGATAGGAAAATGATGACCAAATTCATGCCTATGAGTTCACCTTTCAACATCCATTTAATCAAGATGAGTAATTACCTTAGTGGGCAGTAATTAGGTAATTAGTAAAACTAGTTAATACAAATAGTATATTAATATAACCAAATAAATGCTGGTATAATTTTTATAATTATTATGGCATATAGGTCTACCTGATTTTTTAAGTAAAAGACACATAATTTCTGAGCTCTGTATTGCACAATTTCCACTTGCATGTGGGAATGCCTTTTGACATCTGTGACCCTGCAGAGTAAAAAGGAGATGGAGACAATTATCTCGGGTACTGAAGCAAAAGCCTGCTTGCACTAAAATTATCTGCTAGTCTTTGCCTGATTTTCTCTAAATAGTTGCTCCATTTTAAAAAAAAAAAGAGCCACCTTATAGAACTGTACCTAAATATCCTTCACTTCTTAGAAAATGAAAATACAGTATTCTAAGAATGATTTACCCTGGATAGACAAACAGCTATGCATATATACAGAGTATTCTCTAATTGTGTAATACAATCCTAGATTTGCTATTGATCTCCCCTAAGAGAAATGATTTCTCTTTACCAACACCCACCCTGCGGATTCCACCCCCACCCTCATCTGCAAAACCTAAACCAGCTATAATGAAGAAGCACATTCATGAGAAAAAATCAATATCTTTTGATATTATAGTATGCACACACATAAATACATACAAAACAAATCTGTCTGTTTTCAGTGGCAGAAGTTATTAAGCACCATGTCCTATGATGGCTTCACCTGAAATGGTTACCAATCTTAGCATAGCCTTGTGACAGGTATTGGTCCATACCCAGGATATGTAACCATATATGAATATTTGTAGGAAAATTTTATCTCCCCTAAAAATGAATTGCCAACTGATTTACATGCATTTATAAAACCTGTGAGCCAACTATGATCAATGAATACTCCTACTCATAGAATGCCAACAGCATTAAAAATAATTTTCAAACTTGCTAACAGAGGTCTGGTGTATGGTTCTTTTGTTTGAACTAACCTCAACCTCGTAATACTCCATTAGATTTTATTACCACCCATGAATATAATATAATGCATTTGGTATCCAGGCCTTCCTTTAATGACAGAAACCCTGACTCAGTCAATATTGTTACATGCTGACATATGTGATGAAAATACATATATGAAAACTTATTAATATTTTTAATGTTATACTTTCCTACTGGCCAAGGTTTAGTCTTTAGCCATGACTACATATTCAGTAATAAATCAAAATTGAAATAAAGTCCCTTTTCTTTCTTACAAACCCAATTCAAATTATGTGCGATAGTTCAATTGTAATTTTTTTCTTAAAGCAGCTTACCCCTTCTATGCAACCCAATCTCATTAACTTTAACTCAAACCTTATTGATAGACAAAGCAACCCAGAATTTTGCCTGGCTTCCCAAGTCTAATAAATTTCATTCTTACATGATTATTTTTTTCTGTTTCCCAGAAGAGTGATCATTTCTGGAACTATAAGCTATTTGTTTGAATTTCCAGTCTGTAAATTGTGAAGAAGGCTTAAGGGTGTGAAACAAGAGAAGATGAATTGCAAATTGGAGCTAAAGAGAAAATAAATACTAGATTTTAGTGGAATCTAATTGTTTTCCACATATCATAGTAACAGCTATTATCCTTCCTTCTAAATTTATGTCATCCACACATTTATCTATATTCCTATTTGTCTGTCATCTATCTGTCTTCCACCTGCCTGTTAGTGTCTATTTATTTGGCATGGCAAGTTGTGCTGTCTTTGTCTGCAGAGAAGAAAAGAAGGAGGGAAATGATGACAAATCTTGGTGTAGCATGAATAGCAACGAGGTAAGGCTGATGCCTGATGTGCGGATGAATCCTGTAAATGAAGTGGCCCTTGAATTAAATTAATTTAAAATCTGGCAAATATTACCCGGCATGTTTGTCAATGTGCTGTATAATTATTAATTTGTTCATTGAAGCAACTGTATAAATAAATAGAAAGCAGAATGTCATGATTAAGCAAGCATTGAAAAATCCAGGGTCAAGGAGCCCCGCAATACGGGGATCTCAATAGCTTTCCTGGGCCCTACTTTTACATCTCCTCGTAAATCTACACATTGATAACAGCAAATTAATTGGCCCACATTTAGATGCCAACAGGGCTTTTGTATTCTCAGTGCACATTTTTGTCTTCTCTGAGTGAGATGTTACTAACAGGGGTTTTAATATTACCCCTAGGGGAGCACCAGAAAATCTTAACAATTTCCTTCACTAGAGTATTTTCATTAGTGCTAAATGCCGTGCAATTTACATTTGAAATCAGGTGTAGGGGTGAGCAGAACGTGACAAGACATGTTGCAGCAGTGGGTTGTGATTTTGTTTTGTGTGTGTGTGTGTGTATGTGTTCCAATGTTCTTTATTTACTGCCGTGGAGTCTCAGAAGAAAAGCACACCTGTCATAAAGGAAATAGTTCTTGTTTTCTCTGTGCCTTTACTTTTAGGATGGAAACTCGATTTGACTCAAATACTCAATGCACACATTTAAAACAGCCTTCTTTCACTAAGAAAAAGGAATGCCTAAAAATAGTAACAATAGTGCACCTAAAGCAGATTAAATAAACATCCCCTGATAGCTGTGAACAGATCTTCCAGGAAGGAGCACAAAAGATGTTAATGCCAACACTAGGATTCTAAGTTTATGTCGATACAGCCCAGTTATTTGACTAATTCTAAATTAAAATAATAAAAATTTTATCTAGCATTAGTTTTATTATAAATCTAGATTGTAAGTGGAATTCATATTGAGGATGTTAAGGTAAGCTAAACTCTACCTAATGTCATTTCACTTCAACAAATATTTGAATACTTCTAGAAAGAAAAACAACTAGCATCTATGTTAGATCCAGGCACTGTTTATACCATTATTTTGTACAGTTAGCCATGTGTTAGAGTAAGAGCTTATGGGTTTTTTTTATTTTTTGTAGTTGTAGATGGACAACATGCCTCTATTTTGTTTGTTTTTTTTATGTGCTGCTGAGGATAGAACCCAGTGCCTCATGCATACTAGGCAAGCACTCTGCCACTGAGCTACAACCCCAGCCCAAGAGCTTGTGTTTTGATTAGGTGCCTCAGTTCCTAAATGCCTTAGTTGAGCCTCTAAGTCTAATAAGGAAAACAAAGCCAGAGACTAGCTGTAATACCTAGCATATGAAAAAGAACTACTTTTTGTGCCAGTGATGGTTCTAGGTGCTATAACCAAACATCTCATCTAACCTTCCCACTACCCCTAAGATGTTGGTGCTATTACCCCCATTTTACAGGTGCTGGAACTAAAGCCCAAACATATTTGTAGAAGTTTAAGAACAACTTTCTCATTGCATCCATTAAGCTCTAATTATAACAAGGTCTCAAGTGCTATGGCACTCAAAGAACAAATAAATGTACCATTGACGATGGTGGAAATTAGCCAACATTTGATCTTTAGCTATGACAGGCCTGAGAAGGTCTCTGTATGAATGAAAGATGAAGTTAACCTCCAAATGTGACCGAGTGTGAAATTTATGTTTCTCATTTATAAGTGTGAGTTTGCCAGGCTACTCCCTGGCCTGCTGTTATGCTAACAGATTAATGAAGTGCTTTGTTTATGGCCTCGTGTTCCCAAAAGAGGGCAAGGGCAATATAATAGAGCAAGAGAGGGAAAATTTTCTAGTCCAGTAGTTGTCACTTTATTGCACATCAGAATCACCTTTTAAAAATCCCAAATCCCAGGCCACACCCCAAATCAAAAATCAGAATTTCTGAATTGGGACTTAAATATCAATAAATAGTTATTTAAATCACTAAACATAAATATTAACCCCTATTAGTACCAATTAATATGAAAGAAATACATGACTCATTATAACAAATAAAAGTCATCTATCCCCAGTACCAAAGAAAGAAAAGATTTAACTATTTACAAATCCTCATATATATTTAGGTATTGTGGTGTGAGAGAGTCAAAAAATGCCAATCAGTCTGCTACTCAATCAGTTTCTGTGACTTGGGTAAATTCCAGAACTTTCTTAAGTCTCAATTTCTTTATTAGTTTCTGCAAAATAAAATCATACTTGTCTTTCTTCACAGAGAAAGCAATATGTCAAATAAAACTCCTCAAACTTTTTTTTGGTACTAGAGATTAAACTCAGGGGTACTCAACCACTGAGCCACATCCCCAGCCCTATTTTGTGTTTTATGTAGAGACAGGGTCTCACTGAGTTGCTTAGCACCTCACCGTTGCTGAGGCTGGCTTTGAACTCACGATTCTACTGTCTCAGCCTCCAAAAGTGCTGGGATTACAGGTGTGCTCCACCGTGCCAGGCTCAAACTTTAAAGCCTCACTTTAAAAAGTTTCTCCAGGGCTGAGATTGTGGCTCTGTGGTAGAGTGTTTGCCTTGCATGTGTGAGACACTGGGTTCGATCCTCAGAACCACATAAAGATAAATAAATGAAGATATTGTGTCTATCTACAACTAAAAAATATATTTTAAAAAAGTTTATTCATTTTTTTCACACCTTTAAAGTATGACCAGTCATTTCTTAAACTAGACATAATTCCTACTCCAGGCTTTAATTAATCTAACTCATCCTGAACCTTTCTTGGACTTTGTACAAGAGCAAGTTAGCATTAAACTACATCCAAAATTATTTTCTCAGCTATCAGCTTGTCCCTTTCATAGCCACTGGTGGTTTATTGACTGATTAAGCCACTTATAAACAAAGTCACCTCATTTGGCTTTCTGACCAAATGACTCATCTTTAATGTCTTCCTTTTGCCTTTGCTCCTTCCTGTGATGTGGTTCTGTCAACTTGCTACAAAAAAAAATCCTGCTATAATGTTTCTCAGTCATAAAATGGCATAGAGAGTAAATTGTGGGGTTAAAATTCAGCTTTTTTTCAGTTCTATGGATCAAACCCAGGGCCTCACATATACGAGGCAAGTACTCTACCACTGAAGTACACTCCTAGCTCTAAAATTTATCTTAAACAAACAAATTTTACATTAATTTCTTAAGTCTACCACTTCAGAGTATAGGCAATTTATGTTTTGACTTTCTTATCTGAGAGATGGCAATAAACACACCTATCTCCCCAGTCAGAAAGCATCAAGAAAAGCACATATTTTTAAATTAGAGCTATCTTGTTAATTTTAAAACAATAAGATCTTCCAAAAACCACCTTCTCCAATGGAGTCTTGCAACCTGTTTTTGACTGTTATCCAAAAGTTGCCAGAATTTTACCTTTCATAATACAGTTATACTAAATCCAATTAAAATGAAATAAAATGAAGTTTATTCTTTACTTTTCTCGCCATTTCTCTTCCCTCTTAGCACAAGATCAAATACACTTAGGAAAGAGATTCAAAACATTCCCAATTTGTATAGCCTTCAGCTGTTTTCTAGTCCAGGAGCATTATAATTTCCAGATTTTCTGCTATTTTCTATAGTTTGTTAGAACTTATTTTGGGCATTCTGGGGATCGAGCCCAGAACCTCATGCATGGTAAACCAACAATTGACCACTGAACTACATTCTCAGCCCTGTTAGAATCCATTTGTTTTTAGGCTTTATAATAAGTTCACAGAATCTGGCCTGGAACACAATCCCTCACATGGATTTACTTAAATCACAATTATCAAGTCCCTCCTTCTCCTCAGAGTATTTCATTGGCTCAAAATGTTTTGCTGAGAGTGATGTGGGGAACTTGTTCAAAGGGTACATGTCCAGGCTCCTACACCCCAGAATCTGATCGTGTACTGAGAAAGTAGTAAGTGTCAGTGTTTGGAAGCTCCTAGGTAAAACACTTTCTAATGGCTGTGGTCTACCATCAATCCTACAAACATTCCATTAGAGAGCCCATATGACTTCTGAGAATCCAAATTGGAATCTACTGATCTCACTTCAAATGAAGATGTCAGATTTATTTAATCTCAACCTCCTATCCTGTGGGGTATGCCTATACCCACTGGACAAATCAGCCACAATCCCTATAAACAAACTCAAATACAGAGGGCTCTCTAATAAACTATCAACCCACTGGTTTTCAACCTTGGGTACACTTTTGAATCACCTGGATTTTTTTTTTTAAGTCCAGATGCCCAAACCTTGCCCTCAGACTAATGGTTCTCAATCTTTAGCTCCATCAGAACTATCTGGAGGATTTACTACAAGACCAATCACTAGGCTTCGCTCGCAGAGTTTCTGAGTTAGCAGATCTGTGGTGGTGCTCAAGAAATTCAAGACCTTGTTGAATTTCTAACAAGGTCCCAAATTGTGCTGATACTGTTGGTCCAATCCCTCATGCAAACACATGAAATCAGAATTTTGAGGGTTGGAAGCCAAACATTAGTCATTTTCTTAAAGTTTTCCAGGTAATTCCACTGTGTGGCCAAATATAGGAAACACTGACCTAGAATGAGTTCACATGATACTTTCCCCAGGCTAGAGAAAAAATATTAGCAAAAAGATGGAGGACAGGTAAATATCCACCTTGACAGTGGGTATAGCAACAACATCCAGTTTCCAGGAAAAACAGGGCCAGTGGTTTCTTACCAGTAATGGACTTAGTACAGTGGTGTGATGATAAACAAGCTGTCAAAGAAAAACCCTGCTTTGTAGCACATCTACTTTTAAGCATCCAAGTGGATTAGACATCAAAGAATGCAGAATTGGGAAGAAACATAGGCAATTGTCCCTCACAAGCTAGTACAAGCTGGCTCCAGTGCATCACTGCCTGGTGGTAGCAGCAGTGGTCTCAGTGATAGTGACAGCAATGTCCCCATCAAACTTGTTCTCTGCTGTGGCTTTGGCTAAAATCCTAACTAGCAGCCCTTGTTACAGTTTCTCAGCTTGGTTCCCCATCTTTCTTAGTCATTCTGAGAGCTACACAATAATCTCTCTAGTATATCACTTAGCTCATCCCAAGCATGTTTCTGTTGCTTTAAGAACATCGACCTCCTAAAGATCAGATGTGGAGGTTAAGAACCTAAAACTTACAGTCTAAATTCCCGCAGTCCTAGGGATGATTTTGCTTTAAGACATTTGCATCTGAAGAGGGATGAAACTCTCAAACCAATGCTTTTCAAACTTTAATGAGAATCACCTGGGGATCTTGTTAAAATGCAGATTCTCATTCAGCAGGACTAGGGTGGAGACAGAAAATTTACATTTCTCACAAGTTCCCTGCAGATGCTGATGCTGCTGGCCTGGGAACACACTCCATGGAGCAAGTCCTCAAACCATGAAACTAAATGGATAAGAGTGGAGCCCTGAACATGGACTCCTTGCCGGCATCCCTGATTTCAGACCATATAAGGGTTCATCTACCCTCCTTTTTCTGGCCAGTGCCCAGCCTGACCCAGAATATTTGCCATGTCAGACACAGGTTATTCCCAACTACTGTGACATTCTACCTCTGTATACCTGAGATGCCATGGCCATTGTCTCCTGTCCATCCTGTTTGGTTGAGAGATGGTGGCTAGACAAAGGAGGGGTGGGCATCTGAACTTACCCGTGTGTGCCAAGACTTCCTCATGGGCCAAACAGTCGACTGCTCGCCACTCTGACGTCATCCAATCATCAATGAACATGCTGACCTCTGAAATTGGCCCATACCTGTCACTGGGCCTTAGCCAACCAAAAAGAGACGCCTCTTCATGAGAATCCCCCTCCCCTCAACCTACCCATAAAAAATGGCCTCTCCCAGTCTTGGGTGCAACTTCCCCAGCCCACACTGGCAGACCAGTGAACCTCGCCCAAGAGCAGACCCCAGTAAAGCTGTGCCTTTACCCTTTCGGCTAGTGGTCATGGTCTTTACTTCCAATCTGACCTTACATATCTCTTAACACCTTTGTTACTATACAAGCCATAAATATAAATTCACTTATTCATCAACTTAACAAATATTTCTTGTGTATCTCTTATTCTTAATACTGTCAGCTAAGTTCAGATAATTCTACATTCTCTGCCTAGGTGTTTTAAATTAGCTGAATTGAGAATATTTCCAGTGCCACTAAATGAGAACTGGGTTTAACACAAGTAATAAGAAGTTAAAGGTCAAGGGGATCTGTGTAGGCAAGGAAATGTTCCAAGCCCGTCAGCAACTTGGCTGTTGAAAATGTGACTTGATAATCTGTCAACCGAAGCTGTCAATCAAAGCCCATTATTACTATTACTACCACCCATCTGACACTAGATCAATAGGATAAGTACTTTCTGATGTCAGATCAATGGTGTGACTAAGTTTGGGGGGTGACAGCTAAACAATTGCATCTATCCTAGGTACGTGAATGTTATTACCAGGAACATCAACTCAAAGTAAAATGATAAACCACTTCCTGCACAGTGTTGTGAAAGAAATGTTCAAATCCCCAGAAATTCTTGGTGCTCCCACCTACTATGAGAGAAAAGGTAAAGGATGTGTTTATTTCTAAGATTTATAAAGTACCCATTTTGCAACTGAGCTCATGGAGGAGCTACATTTCACAGAGCCAAAGCTAACAATTGAGCCCCCTGGGGCTGATAGGATAAGAGTTTCTTTTCATGCCATAGAATTTGAAGGAAAGTAAAGAAATTCATATGAACTGGGAAATGCTTTTTCCCCCCCTTTTCCAACAGTATCAGTTTTGTCTTCTTCAATAGCTTCTATCCTGGGGGCTCAGGAATAAATTTTAACCCAGATAGAAAAGTAAATAAAGGAATACAATGTTAGTTTTCTTCTCCCTCCTCCCAACTCTCACCATCTATGTAACACTCACCTGCTCAATCAATAGCAAATAGTGACATTTCCCATGTGCTAAACACTGTGTTAAGCTCGGGCATATAAAAATTAAAATTTTCAGGACAAAGTACTATGGGGCACAAAGTAGAGACACAAACCTCATCTGGAAGAG
This sequence comes from Geosciurus inauris, assembly GCA_004024805.1. Lineage (NCBI taxonomy): Eukaryota > Metazoa > Chordata > Mammalia > Rodentia > Sciuridae > Geosciurus > Geosciurus inauris. The sequence continues at coordinate 36,940 of PVHX01012282.1, read as the reverse complement.
ATCAGTGAAGTCTTCTTAAGGAAATTATTTTTAAATGCTTTTATTAGTGCATTATACATAATATCAGGGTTTATTTTGACATAATCATAAATACATGGAATATAATTCATTCCATTTCAGTCCCCCAGTGCTTCCTGTTTCTTTCTCCAACTGACTCTCCCATTCCCTTTCCTTGACTTTCCTGGTTTAAGGAAGAATCATTCGTGCTATTATTTGAACAGCAAGATATAGCTAGGCCAAGAATATAGAGAGAATATTCCAAGGAGAAAAAGCAGCATGTGGGAGGGCCCTAAGATCAGAGAAAATAGAGCATCTTGAAATAAGACCCTTTAGGAGGGAGTATAAAGAGCAAAAAGGAATTTGGAACTTGACAAAACTGGTGAGGTAGGCAGGGGCCAGATCTGTGTGGTCATCTGTGTGCCTTTCCTGCCTTGGATGACTGAAGGCCCATGTCCAAAAATGTGCTGACAGACAAGATTCTAAGATGGAAAAGAGACTCTTGCTAAGAGTCAACATGTACCACCAGGACAAAGTGTTCTCCCATCCACTCTGTGACAGCCTTAAGCACACTATGAGGGAAGCAAGCACCAACAGGCATCTACATCCTACTCTCATTCTCAAATGCTTTCCCAAATATCCTCAGGGCTTGGTACTCTAAATATCCCATCCCACTTGCCCACTCCAAATCACAGTAATTCTCAGCTGTGTACAGAGTGATCAATCCCTAGGGCATTAGCGCTTTAATGGGAGTGATTGCCTTAAGGCAAATATGGCCATGATAGGGAAGGGCAATAAATGCAAAGAAGAGGCAAGAAGGAATGATTTGAAATACATCTTGTTCTAATCATTCCAATTCATGGAATAAGCTATTATTCAGCCACATATTAGTATATGTTTGTTTTTATATATATATATATATATACACTATACATGTGTTTGCATGCAAGAGCACAAATGTGTATGATTATGAACATATATGTGTGCATGTGTGTGTATATAGTCACATAAACATGTATAAATTTTTAAATGTCTCCTGATTACTGAGCACATACATGATTGCAGAAACTCTTCTGAGTTCTTTCCCCGCCCCCCGCCTGCCCCCCCACACCAGGGATTGAACCCAAAGGTGCTTAACCACTGAACCACATTCCCAGCCCCTTTTTAATATTTTATTTAGAGACAGAGTATCACTGCATTGCTTAGGGCCTCGCTAAATTGCTGAGGCTGGCTTAGAACTCGCAATCCTTGTGCTTCAGCCTCCCAAGCTGCTGGGATTACAGGCGTGTGCCACCACTCTCCTGAGTTCTTTACATGAATAATTTCGCTTAGTTTTTACAACAACCCTAAAACATACATCCTTATATTACACACACTTTTTAGATAACAAAACTAAGGCTTAAAAAGGCTCGGTAACTTGCTCACAATTGCGCAGCTATTAAGTAAATCTCATCTCAGCTTTCATCTCTTCCAGAAAGCATTTCTTTTCCTTAGTAGTCTGACCCATTTTCCAGCTCATGAAAATTCTACTTCAACATTGTCTTTAATAATACACCTGGCCTGTTAGACTGCCTTGAGAAAAAAAATGTTATGTGTACTCTCAAATGGATTTTAAATGCCAAGATGGCTTGACCTGCAACCAAGGCCAGAATTTCACCAGTGTGTGTTTAATGTTCATGAGGTGAATGGTGGTTTGGCCTTCAAGAAAATACATCTACGTGGGGCTTGGTGAGCCCCTGACTCTAATGTCCTCTGCTCCTGCTGTATGTTCAATAAAGTCAATCTAGATCCAAAGGACCTATCAGAAATGAGCCTGCCACCATGTTGCAATCTCAAAACATTCTGCAAAGCAGACACTGGGATTTTAAACTAATTTAAAATGTGTAACATAATAGATGTGAAATGTTCTGATTTGGTGCTGAGGGGTGAGTTAATCAGAGTGAATCTCCCAGTCATACAATTGCAGTAGCTAATATATGAATATCTCCATCTCTATTCCTTTACATCTATACTTACCAAGAAACAGTTTCACTCACCTTTTAAACAGCCAGAGTGCCACTTTATCATTAGGCAGTGATGCCAGGGAAGAAATGAACATTATTTAAAATGCAAACAGAGTGGAAAGGATGGCTGCCAAGAAACAGCTCACCCCAGATGCCTCAAACTACTGCTGTCTCCTACTACAGAATACCTGCAGGAGATAAAGCTCATATAAGCCTATGACTCTCAAACTTTGGCATGCATCAGGATCCCCTGGAGGGATTGTGCCACCTAGGTCACTGAGCCCCAGTCCCTGAATTTCTGATCCAGCAGGTCGGTAGTGGGGCCCACAAACTTGAATTTCTGATAATTTCCCAGAGCTATTGCTGTTGCTGCTGATCCCAAGACTACACTTTGAGAATCACTAGGGAAGACATTGTTAAATCTACCCCACTAGCATTGCTAACAGTTAAATCTAATAGGTGACTAGGACTATCTTGGATGAGAGGATTCTTCAACCAGGTCATCATGGAGGCTACAGATCTCTCCAACACAAAGTAAATGGCTTCCTCCCAGAGGCCTGCCATCTTCCCACAACCTCGAGTTCACTTCCTCCAGAAAGGGTAAAGAAACCCACTGAGCTAGCTAAAAGCTAGTAATTAAATTAGGCATCCAGAAGGAATCTGACCTTGCTGAATTACAGATAACACATAGAAATCCCTAGAGCTGTCTACATGAGTTTTCTAAGAAAGCTCAGTAAGATAGAGGTTTGGTCTCTTTCTCACTAGAGGATATTGTGCCTAGAAGATGTCTCATAATGAACTATCTTTCCTCTCTACTGATTTCAAATAAAGCTTGTCAAAACAAACTGTGCATGAATGTCAAGGTCAGGTTTGGTCTCCAGCAAAAAACAAAACTGCTGAACTCAGGAAAATCAGACTTTCACTATACCATTATCCCACCAGAATTCCCTGTGTGGAATCACATTCCTATCTTGTTTTGCCCTGATTTCCTTGAGTTAACCAGTCCTAATGTTAAATCAGTTACAAAGACATCAGGCTTTTAGTAGTATGCCTTGCAGCATTTTCTGTCTGGAGAATTGCAAAGAGGAGCCATGATACAGGGCCTTAGCAACTGGAATTTTGGAGGGATACAGAGAACCATATATTGCCTGGAGATCTAGGATAAGTGTGACACCCCTTGGGTTTAGCTGAGCCCTGTTAATCCTTCCTACAATGAGTGTCTATCCTGTCAGGATTTGTGATTGAGAGCTGCTTAAACAGGTGAGAAAATTTCAGGAAGCTAATATGTCCCATCTAATCAAGGCTAAGTGTTCCCTCTTTGCCCAAGCCCTCTTATTTGCATGAGTACCACATGGTAATGGGTAAATAATTTTTTCAAGGTTGTTTGAAATGCGGGCCCTTAAATAAGTGATCTAGTGCTCAGTTTCATCTAAAGGAGAGGTTACCCAGCAAGCCTCAAGATTTGTGCCCTTATTGAAACTATTTCCAGCTTGGCCTCATCTTTTTGGAAACCAATACTACAAAATTAGCTAGAGCAGAGTTATAAACCAGGAAATTATGACTTCACACGCACCCGGAAACTTACCTTTTCCTCTAAGACCTGTAGTAATCAGCTGTAGACACTTAGCACTCCCATCTGTTAGTCCTTTCATAACTACATTTCGCATTTCTTTTTTTCCTTGATTTTGTGGCTTTTTCTCTCTTTGGTCCAGATACAATGTTTACGTTTGAAACTTACCTGTTCAAGTAACAGTTGGAAGCAGATTTTGAACAAAGGGTTTTTGCATATGATCCTATTAGGGCAGTGGCTCTCGAAGTGTGGTCCCAGAACCCACAGCATCATCACCTGGGAACTTGTTATATATGCAAATCCTCAGCCCCAAACCACTCAGATCTGCCAGCTCAGAGGTTCTAGGAGTGGGTAGGGCTTAGTCATCTATTTTAAGAAACCCTCCAGGGAATGCTGATGTACACTATAGTGTGAGAATCCTTACCAAAAAAAAACTCGGTTCAGAGTAAAGGGTTGTCTTGACTCACAGATGTTACTTTTTTCTTTAAACCTTCATGTTATTGTAACAAGTAAAAAATAATCGTGATACTACATGTATGTTGTTAGTTTCTTATAATGGTGCGTTGGAGCCAGCTCCTTTCAGCTTGTGAGAGCCAATTGTTAAATATTCAGGAATTTTGCAATTTTCGAATTGGTGAAAGAGTTGTATCTTAAAATCAGCAATCAGAGCATTTACACCATGGATCAGCAAGCCTTATAAAACAGAACTCTTATTCAGGGAGCCAATTATCCAGTACAGCACTGGCTGGTATTTAAAAGGCTTGCATGGTCTGTGTTGGGACATGAGGCAGTGGCAGATAAAGAATCACAGGGAAAAGGGCTGGATTTGGAACTTGAAAAGAACACAGAGGGCATATGAACAGAGGATCAGTCCAGTCCCAAGGAAAGGCCAGAAAGGCAGTCAAGACAGAACTGGATGTTTAGAACAATGCTCCCAGCCAGAGTTGGGGCAGGGAGATTATGGAGTGAGACAAAGTACAGTTAATATGTGATTTTATATTTAGAAAGTGAAAATAGACCTTTTGTAATCTTGACTAGTGATGATGCAATGACTCATTCATTCACTCATCAAATATGTATTTAATGCCTATTGTGTACCAGGCACAGTTTACAGCTTACAACAAACAATAAAACATATATATATATATCTGTGTGTGTATGTGTGTGTGTATGGAACAAGTATATACAAGAACAACAATTATATACAAAACAAAGTAAGTATACACAGCTTAGTGTTCCAATGATAATATGGAATTGTTTGATACAAGTGACCATAAGTAACTATTTGATATAAGATGCTCAGGGCAAACTTCATTGACAAGGTAACTTTGAGCAAAGACCCAAAGAAAGTAAAAGAGAAAATCATTGTTAGGAGACAATTCTCTGTGGGTCTCGTGCATTTTGGCACATTTAGTAGCAGAGGTACTGTCTGCCTTTATTCTAGATAGCTTTTCAAGGATGTTTATATAGGAAACATCCAGGGAAGGTAGAGCTAATATCTCCCTCCAAAGCAAAGAGCAGATTTCCTTACTCTCCAGTATAATAAGGATAGTGCCTCCCTCTGGAGGAAAGGACAACCATCTCTACTGCTCATTTTAAGTGATTCAAGTTTTCTCATTTCAGGGTTCCTCTTCTACAAGACAACCCACTGCATGTACCAGTGTCACCTATCCCTCTTTGTATCTTCTTGTGGGAACTATGGAACTCAGGGAACTAGCAAAAGAAAAATGTAATACTCTGAATACTACTATTGCTGTGAATAATAAAATACTTTGTTTCTGACCCAGGAGTCTCAGGTCTTCGGCCAGCATTCATGAAACTGTGACTGACTGGCTAAATTGTTAGTATACAAGCAAGGTAAAATCTGAAAACCTTCAGAGTTCATGAAAGTCATGAGAATAAGTGAGGTAAGAGTGTTCCTGGCAGCAGAAACAGCAAGTACAAATGCCTCAAGAGGATAATAATCTCCTTAAACTCTGTGGCTTGTCTTGGCCCTTGATAGCTGTGTAAGTTGACTTAGTCTTACTCTACTCATTCTGCCAAATTCCAGCTGTTGGAATGGTACCACTTCTTGCAGCAGGATCAGTGAACATCCATGCACAGGAAAGAGGGAGCATTTCCCTTGCCCCACTCCAATCCCTGGTCTCAAGGTGAGGTGAGTCATATCAAATCGTTGAACACATGAAATATATTTAATTTATAGGTTGAGAAAGCCAGTCCAAGAAAGATTTGTAGTGCCCAGAAAAGACACTCTAGAGAAAAAGAAGAGCAGTGACCAACAACCCAAAGCAGCACCTGGGAACCTAGAGTCTGACAGGAGAAAAATAGAAAACTCAAGAAAGGAGAGGAGGGTCATACTCCACAAGTAGGAAAGGCTCAGCAAAGACAGACAAAATCACAATGACAAGAAAATAGAACAGCCTGGTTATATGAAGAGTACGTAGGTTGAGCCAGGCACAGTGGTACATGCCTGTAATCCCTGCAGCTCAGGAGGCTGAGGCAGGAAGATCACAAGTTCAAAGCCAGCCTCAGCAATTTAGCAAAGCCCTAAGCAACTTAACAAGACCCTGTCTCAACATAAAACATAAAAAGGGCTGGTGATGTACTCAGTAGTTAAGCATCCCTGGGTTTAATCCCTAGTAACCCGCCAAAAATAAGAGTATGTAAGTTGAAGAAAACAACATCTGTTATATAGATTCTGAGTACCACATTTTAATGCATGTTTAAATATTTTTCAGAATATATCTCCAATTAGATCATGTCATTAGATGGAATTCTATACACAGACATTTGCATTATGAATCATTCCTTAGAAGTAATTCATTTCCTTCAAATTAAATAGGCCAACACCACATGAGGAGCAATACCACTGAAAATCTCTACTTTCATCTTTGAGAAAAATATGGGCTTAATTTTTTCTTGGTTCTGGGATTGAACCAAGGGACACTCTAGCACTAAGCTATACCCCCAGCCCCTTTTCGGTTTTATTTTGAGGCAGGGTCTCCCTATGTTGCCAAGCCTGTCCTTGTTCTTGCAATCCTCCTGCCCCAACCTTCACAGTAGCTGGGACTACAGACACACCTCCACATTCAGTTTTCACTTTGGGTTTTCAGTGTGAAAAAAAAGAAAATACTAGTAGTCAGTGCTTTCCAGTGTATCGTGATTCAATTTGCCAGCCACTCTGATGCTGATAAATCATAAATGACAAAACAAAATTGATACCATGATTTCTGTTTTTTTTAAATGTTTATTTTTTAGTTGTAGGTGACAGAATATCTTTATTTTATTTTTATGTGGTGCTGAGGATCGAACCCAGTGCCTTATGCGTGCTAGGCGAGCACGCTACCACTGCGCCATAACCCCAGCCCCTGATTTCTGTTTTTAAATAGTTTACTTTCTTTTATGTCTCAAAAGGATTTTCCTCCCTTTTTCATAACTTTTACAACCTCACTATTCCAATGAGTAAGATGAGGGTGTGATTAGCTTAGACATACACATATAAGGTTTCCAGCTCAATTCAACCCCAGTGTCATCAAATCCATACAGGACTACAGCAACACTGGCTATTTCAGTATTTGCCATGTTTTCAAGACCTACAGTGAGTAACATCGTCCCATCTCTTATAATAATCTCCTTTTTAAAAATTCCTGTGAAGAAAGATTTGGTTACCATTATGATTATTGCTGTACTATTAAAAATAAAAAAAAAATGGAAATACTGAAATGTCCCCAAATAGAGTAATAGTTAAATACCTAAGGTCACATGCATATGTCAGGAGTCATGAAACAGCATATATAGAATGATCTTTTCGCATAAATACCATTTGCATACACATTCTTCATGCATACACAAAATTTTCATTAAGCACTTCTTATATGCTAGGCACTATACTAGGTTCTGAGAACACAGTGATAAAAATACAAACATAATTCCCACCCTTGTGAAACTTAAAATATGGCCAGGAAGATACATTAGATAATTAGATGTATAACCATACAAGCCATTAGCTAATTGCAATTATGGGAAAAGCTACAAAAAGCACGCACACACACGCACACACACACACACACACACACACACACACACACACACAAGGATGTTTCCATTCCATCTAAGAAAACTCTAACCCTAAAGCTCCAGATATCCTGCCCATCCTCTCCATGTCAGTTTTGTGAAGACCCTCTAAGTGATAACAGTTTTTGAGACTTAGTCTCCTTCCTCATGTGTGCTTTCTAATTTTTCCTATGAATATATTTTATAATAAGACCAACAAAAAGAGAAATTTCAGAATTCCTGAGAATAGTTTCCCATTAAGCATGCCATCCCACCAAGAATAACCTTGCATTGACTGGAAATCTTTACTCCTCAAATCTTTTTGCCAAGCTATTAATGTGAATTGTTTTAACCTCTCCTTAAAGGCTTTATTTTCCAAGCTTTAAATCATCTTCATTGTCCTTTTATGAAGCGCCTCCAAGTTTTACGTGATTAATGCCTGCTCATTAGATGCTGAACAAACTTGAGGACAGACGCACTGCAGTAACTTTAAAGGCTTTGGTTTTGTCAAAGAAGGGCTGCAGCCAATGTGCAATATATATCATCTGCATCTATGATAAACATACCTCTTAAAGTTGGATTCTTCATGAAAGCATTCAATCTTCCCATTTCTTTCTAATTAAGATCTTCTTCCCAACTTCAAAGGTCTGGATTACATCCACAACCCTTAAATAATGTGTTTCATTTCTCTAAAAATAGCATTTCCCTGAAACAGCATTACAGGCATTTCAATGTGTTTTTTCCCCTGTCCAGGCCTGTCAGCAGATTTGCTACTGCTCTGGCCATCAGACACAACACTTCAGGTCCAAGCAATTTTACCAGCACAGCATTTTTACTTTATCCCTGGAAGGCAAATGAAGATGCTGTTTTAAAGATTCAAATTGGCCTGAACAATTGTTTCAGTATCTAATTTTTCTTGTGTGCCTAATATGTATGTAATATTTCTCTCATGCAACTAAGCAAAAAGATGAAGTTCCTATGATCCAAAGATTGATACCTAAATAGAAAGATAGCACAAATAGGTGGTTTACACAGAAGATCCAGTGGCCTCTTTTTTTTTTTTTTTTTTTTGGTACTGGTGATTGAACTCAGGGGTACTCGACCACTGAGCCACATCCCCAGCCCTATTTTGTGTTTTATGTAGTGACAGGGTCTCACTGAGTTGCTTAACGCCTCGCCGCTGCTGAGGCTGGCTTTGAACTCATTATTCTCCTGTCTCAGCCTCCCTAAGTGCTGGGATTACAGGCTTGAGCCACTGTGCCTGGCTCCCAGTGGCCTCTTTATAAACATTAAAAGGCCTGAATTACTGGGAATATACACAATGCTTAACCACCCCATTCATCCCTAGCTGATATGAAGATTAAGCTTTGCTCAATTGTGGGAAGTTTCTATGGACTAGATGACTTTTATGTGATGTTTTTATTACTGCTCCAGATAGTACACAAGGCGTAGCCAAATATGCAGTCAACCACTGGGAACAAAACACTTTCAGAAACACCATGGCTCAAATTAAACCTGACCCCTTTACAGCAACTAAGAACTTGCATAGCTAGAATGATAACATACACATTTTTTTTCTTCAAGTCTCTGTCTTCAGTGTAGTCTATACTGGAATTCAGTGGGCAAAGCCAAATCTATGAATCCAAAGAAACCAAATGGCAATTTCTGCAGTCTCTTGGTACATAGTCTAACATTCAATTCACTTTCTCTACCACCATTAAGGCACCTGAATTTTGGCCAAAGGCTGAACTTAGTACTGAAATTTCTGTTCTATGAACAGATTTAAATTCTAATTTGCAACATGAATTTGTAAATCACATAACATCAAGTGATTTGATTCTGATTCTAGGTAAATTTCATCAGTATCTTCAATGAGGTTCTAAGTTATCCAAGATAAAGCGTCTGTCCTAGTAGAAGCTAACAAAGAGGATTGTGAATTCTCTGAAACAAAACAAACCAAAAATCAGTCTGAATGCTTTGTATTTTTTTTCTTTTTGGAATTTTTTTTTGTTTTATTTAGGCTTACATGTTAACAGTGTAAATTGATTCATTGTACATAGATAGAGGATAACATATCAATTCTCTAGTTGTAAGTAGTATAGAATCACAACATATATGCAGTCATACATAAAGTTAGGGTTATGATGACCATCATATTCCACCACCCTTGCACTTTGTATTTTTATTATCTTTAAATAAGGTCACTTTAGTGTTGATTCCCCTAAAATAAGAAAAAGAAGCAAGGAAAACTGTTTCGTGTGCAGGGCTGCCACAGTAGGCCACACAGGCTATGCAATGAAGAATTTCAGGGACTGCCATTCACATGGTCTAGAGTTGTACAGTATGGCAACTTGGGTCCAATGGTGTCCATTAAGCAGAGATTCAGGAGAGCTTGTGCTAAAAAGACTGAGAATTGGTTATGGCTACTGAGCTTTAGTTCTTTGAAAACTTTCTGTCTAGGGTAACTTTTGGTCCCAAAGGCTGAGCTAAACACACAGGCTGGGGTCAAAAGGCACCATCTAAAAAAGTTAAATAAGCAAAGAGCTATGTAGATTATGTCCTAGCTAAGCCAAAAAGTTGGCCGTATTTGTTGTCTTCATAACATTTTTCCCTAAGGTATAATCACTAAATGTTTATTTGCTTATTGAGTGTAAACTACATAAATTAATTTATAAATACAGCCTGGTTCTAGCTTTCAAATTGCCATCCCTCTAGTGTTCCACATTCTCTTGTTTCTTAACACTTATAGAAATGTGTTTGTCAATGGTCTTCACCTCCAAGGACAAGAGTTCTTCTCCACTCTGGTGGATCCCAAATAATCACCTAAACATTTGGCAAAAAGGAGTCAGGTGTGGTGGCACACACCTGCAATCCCAGCAGCTCAGGAGGCGGAGGCCAGAGAATCACAAGTTTGAAGCCAGCCTTAGCAACTTATCAAGGCCCTAAGCAACTCAGTGAGACCCTTTCTCTAATAAAATATAAAAAGGGCTAGGGATATGGCTCAGTGGTTAAGCACCCCTAGGTTCAATCCCAGGTATCTGGTATATATATTTGCTAGGGAGGAACAACAATAGATCCATTTGTTATAAACTTAGCCAGTATATTAATTTTTTCTGTTTGTTGACTTCAGTGAAGTCTATGCAACTTCATTCAGATGCCCCCCACCATCTTGTTTCATATTAACCTTCAGAGACTCTTTCAAATGCAAGACGTGAAAAAGAACCTGAACTTCCAACAGGATCATTTTCACATGAAGCCCGATCTTTAGAGAAGTGTCATCTTCTTTGGCATTTCTACCACTAGGCCATGCTCCAAAGATTTCTCATATCCCAGAGCAGGTGTTGGCTGCCTTCACTTCTTTGGAGGAAAAAAAAAAGTTGGTTAAGGTGGAACCTATTCACTTTACTTCTTTGGGAAAAGAGAGTTGGTTAAGGGAGAACTTGTTCCTCTCTCCCACTTCCTTTCTCATCTTCATCATGCATGTGTTACTTCCACAAATATAAATTAAATCCTCCAGACAACTGGTGGATATTTATCTGGGGACTGCTCAGTTTTGTAGTTCTAGGCCATTGCTTTATCTTGTTTCAGTCATTTGTGATGATAAAATAGATTGTGTGTGCATGTGTTTGAAAAGATGAGAGAACTGAAGCCAAATATAGAATTGTAAATGTCAATCAACTTTACTTGCCCATTGGAAAATGAAAGATTTTCATACTGGCCAACAAAGGAAAGCTTAACTTAACACTATGCTGTATATAAGAAACCCACTTAAAATGAAGAAATTCAGAAAGGTTAAACAGAATAAACAAATATACAGCAGACCGACACAATTTTTAAAAGTGTCACAATTCAGATATCTTATTAAGTACAATTAATGCCAAAAAGCATTAAAAAGTGACAAATGAACTGGGCACGGTGGTGCATGCCTATAATCCCAGTGGCTCCGGAGGCTGAGGCAGGAGTATCGTGAGTTCAAAGCCAGCCTCAGCAACAACAAAGTGCTAAGCAACTCAGTGAGACCCTGTCTCTAAATAGAACACAAAATAGGGCTGGGGATGTGGCTCAGTGGGTCAAGTACCCCTGAGTTCAATGCCCAGTACAAAAAAAGAGAGAGAGCGTGCGTGACAAATGATGATTTGTAAAAAAAAAAAAAAAAAAAAAAAAAAAAAAAAAAAAAAAAAAAAAAACAAAAAAACAAGGCTACAATGCAGAATGAAGATATGACCTATTAATATTTAGGCACCCAATAACATAGCAACAGCTATCAGAAAGCAGAAACTATAAAGTGATAAAATGTTAGACAGAAACACACTAAGAGTGAGAAACATTATCTCACTTTGGCCAATGCAAGACCAATCAAATGGACAAGTTGGTAAGGATATAGAAGACCTAAACAATAAATTCAATGAGGTAATGGTATATAGTATATTATACATATTATATTATAGTATTTAATGATAAACCCTGCTAACAAAGAATAAATATTCTTTTCAAGAACATACCTGAACATTCACAAAAATTGAATATATTTAGGCTGTAACTAACAAACTAAACTCCAAATAACATATCTAGTACAAGAAGCACTTCTAAGCAATGATTTAATATATAGAAATTAATCATAAAATCAAAGAAGAAAAGGCCCTGTGACATGGAAATTAAAAACTACACTAGTGAACAACTCCTGGAAGAAAATTGTTATTTCTTGAAAATAATTTTAATGCAAACACAATATATCAGAATATGTGAGGTACAACTAAAATTGTTGCAAAGGGAAAATTTATGTCATCAAACACCTATATCAACAAAAAGAAAATAATGAATTAAATAATCAATTCAAAAAATCTAGAAAAATAGTAAGAAAGTATAAATATTCAGAATCAGAAACAAGGGTAAAATAAATACCAAATAAAATAAAATTTCAAAACTTATATTCTACTATGTACAATTCTCTACAAATGAATTAAAAATTGATGTTTTCCCAAAAAGGCACAACTTAGTAAAGAAATCAATTGCTATAAGAATAATGGGGAAAATGGTTCAGAAGCTCTCCCATAGAAATGCACCAGGCCTAGATGGCTTCTCAGGGAAATTCTACCAAAACTCTAAAAATCAAAGCATCCCAATGCTACTTAATCTATTCCAGAAAAGGAAAGAAACTTTCAAAAAATTTTAGGATTTAACAAATATTATATCAAAAAAATACAGACTATCTACACTACAAATGTCAATGCAAAAATCATACATTAAATAAGCAAGTAGAAGAGAATGGTACATTAAAACATAATACATCACTATCAGGTGAACTTTTTCCAGGAATAAAAAGGTGGCTTAATTTTTTTCTTTTTCTTTATTTTTATTTATTTATTTGGAACTGGGAATTTTGAATCCTGGGCACTTTAACACTGAGCTACATCCCCAGGCTTTTTTACCTTTATTATTTTGAGACAAGGTCTCACTAAGTTTCTTAGGGCTTCATTAAGTTACTGAGGCTGGCATCGAATTTGGGATCCTCCTGCCTCAGCTCCTAGAGTCTCTGAAATTACAGGCATGCACCACCACACTATGCCAAGATACAGTGCTCACCGAACATGCTCAAAGCCCTGAGTTCAATCCCCAGCACCAAAAAAGAAATCTCAATAACATAGGAATTGATAAATATTTTCCCAATACTGCAAACCTCTATGCAAAAAGCCAGTATGTAATTTAATGGAAACACATTGGCTTTCCTGCCAAAGTCAGGTATAAGACAAGTATGTCCATCCACTATTCCCAATACTATGTTGTAACTATTAACCAATCCAAGAATATAAAAACAAACCAATTAGAGGCATAAAATTTTTGAAAGAAAGAGGTGAAGCTATATTTATTTGTGATAATATTTGAAAAATCAAAAAATCAATGGAAAATCTACTACAAACAAATGAGACAATTTAATAAAGTAGAAAGTTTTAAAAGTTAACATAAAAATCAATAGCCTTTATATATAGAAATAAAGACCAATTAGAAGATTTAATGGAATGACATGTCATATTTCAGTTTGGAAGAACTAACATGACAAATATGTTAGTTCCCTTAAGTTAGTTGATAAATTTAATGCAACCTCATTAAAAGTATCACCAGTGTCTTTTCTGAAACTTGACAAATTGTTTATAAAATGCATTCAGAAAAAGAATCAAGCCAGAACAACTCTAAAATAGAAGAGCAATAAGGGGAGGACTTATCAATTAAAAGGGTATTAAAACATAGCTTCTACACTTTAAAAAGTTTGCTTAAAATACAAGAAAAGACAGACCAACCAATACAACCAAACAAATATTTGACCAGAAGTTGACCCAATTGCTTACAGAAATATAGTTTGTTCTTCCAAATGAATTGTACTCAGACATCATCTTTGTAGAGGTCACTGGGATGAAAAAAATAGAATCTCACACTTGCTCAGTAATATCAGCACTTATTTAAATAAGCAACACTGGCATAACTTAGTGGAGACTTATCTGCTACAGATCTCTAGAGATCAGAAGTATCTACCCTATATTCATTTTTTTTAGTTGTCAGTGAACCTTTGTTTTATTTATTTATTTATATGTGGTGCTGAGAATTGAACTCAGTGCCTCACACTGAGCCACACTCCACCACTGAGCCACAACCCCAGCACCCCATATTCATTCTTGCTTCAAGTCACAGATACTAAGAAGAGTGTGGCTTCTCCACAGTACATTTACAAGTCTTCTCAGTTCTCAGCTTTCAGTATCTGTTAGTATTCCATATGCTTCAAGTTCTTCATTTCAAAACATGAAACAAATCTCTATCACATAATATCACTTGATGAAAATGAAAAAAATGTGTCAAGCATGATCTTTTCCTCTATATACAAACACTAAAGTAAATCAAATAGGTCTCACTCCACTTCAAGCAGTAGGTAATATCTTGAAACATTGGATTTGAGTTTCTATTCGCCTAAATAAGGTACCTCAGAACTTCTAGACTCATATCCATTCCTTTAACTTTATGGAGTACCCTCTCAGACTAAGTCACTGTGTGCTGATAAAAGTTTCTCTTTGTCTTGAACTCCTTCATCACCTTTGTTCTCAAAGCATAATTTAAATAACACAACTATGGTTCATGAATCTACTAAATTTGACAAACCTTGAAGATGTCACATTCCTGCAAACTTACTAACAAGACAAAATAGATCAGCTGACTACCGCACCAATTACCCATAATAAATATGTCTGCCACCCCCAGAACTCAAATTTAAGGCCTTTTGGATCATTTGCTTCCAGTTTGAGTTAATCCAAGAACCACGCTGGCATTATAACATCACGTCAATGAAATGAGAACATGGAACCGGGTTCAGAATCGCAACCTGAGCTGCTCGAAAGCATTGGTGACTTTGTGATTTTGCCACCAAGACAGCTCACACCAGCTAACAAATAACAACTTCCTCTCTAGGGAACTAGCACTTCATTCTCTTCCCCCTACATCATCACTCTCATTCCCTTTCTGTTCCTATTACTTCATGAGCTGTCAAAAATTACACTTAAGGGGCTGGGGTTGTGGCTCAGTGGCAGAGCACTTGCCTAGCATGTGTGAGGCACTGTGTTTGATTCTCAGCACCACATATAAATAATAAAGGTCCATCAACAACTAAAAAAAAATTACACTTAAGGTTATACAAGTAAGTAAGGACAGGCAGACCTAAAAAGACCAATGGCAATGCCAAGAAATCTCACAGTAGGCTTTAAAAGTAGCCAAAAGCAAAATAAGGGGAAAAGGGGAATCCCATGAAAATAGAATGGAGATCAGTGGAGAAGAGGAAGGGGATGGAGGGAAGAGGAAGGGGAAAAGAGAATAACTGCAGAATGAAAATGACCAAATTATGCTATGTACATATATGAATAAACCACAGTGAATTTCACATTTTTGTATATCTCTAAAGTTCCAATTTTAAAAACAATAAATAAACAGAAGGAAGAAGAGTAGAGTAAAGATAACAGGGGGAGAAAGGATGGAAGGAAAAGAGGAAGTACTGGGGACCAAAATAGAGCAAATTATATTCCATGCATGTATGAGTATATCAAAATGAACCCAACTGTTATGTATAACTGTAATACACTAATAAAAACTTTTTTAAAAAGTAGACAGGAATACCAATGTGTTTGTCTACAACATAGACCCTGACTGGCATATTCAGTTCAGTGCAATTCCTCAAGCATTTATTGAGCATCTACTATGGGCAACAGACTAAGTAGTGCTGTGAAGGGATGAGTGAGAGGTACCCAAGCCTGTGCTAAGGATTTAACTTTGAGCAAAGTTGTGAACTGAGATGAGCAGAGTGATGGTGAGTGAATAGAAAATAATAATACTGCACGACAAGCACAGAGGGTAGCGTACCTAAATAAGAGTTGGAGGTTCTCAGAAGGTTGACAAAACAAAAATGAAGAGAAAGATAACTGGAGAAATTTGGATATGGTCTAAATATTAGATACTAGCATTTCATGAATGCTCAGTTTCCTAGGGGTGATAGTTACATTGTGGTTATATAGGAGAATGTCATTGTTCTTAACATGATGTATTTAGTGAAATTTAAAATTTCATTGTTTGCAACAATTCCTCAAATAATACAGTATATAATAATGTATTTGGAGGGACAGAGAGGGGGAGAAAAGAAAACAAGGAAGCAGAAGGGAGAGGCAGAGAAACATAAATAAGAAAAAATTCCCAACATGATACTGAATGTGAAATCTAGAACTATAAATTGGCCAGCTCTGCTGCTAGCTGATTGAAAGGAAGTAATCTTATATTCTGTTTTACTAAAGAAATAATGAGCACATTTCCATACACGTGAAAGGGAAAGGACCTTATAACCAAAATAAAAGAATCAATTCCCAGCTGTGGACTCTACAACAGAAATGCCCCAAAGGCCAATCCCCATATAAGAAGGAATTCTCTAGCCAGAGAATGGGAAGCAAAGATACCCAGTCATGATTATCTCAGTGGACTATAAGTTTGGCCCCATTCACATCTTGCCTCATCTTATCTTGCAACCAGGTACCAAGACTATAATCAAACAGAGAGCACAAAGCTCATAATAGAGAGGGAAGCAATTTTCCAGTTATTCTAACTCATTTGTCAGACTCCACTGGAAATATCTTAGTTTCACAACACAATTAGCAGCTATGGGAATAATCCAACTGATAGTAGACATTTCTATAAACTGGGAAGAAGTCCCATAACCTACTGCTGATTATCCTGCTTAGTAGTAATAATTATAATTTTAACAGCTTTATTGAAATATAATTCACATATCACACAATTCACTCATCTAAAGTGCATAATTCTGCATAGCATGTGTGAAGAACTGAATTCAATCCCCAGCACCACAAGTGAAAGTGTTTAATTCAGTGTTTTAGTATATTCACAGGGTTATGCAACTATCACCACACTTTAAATTTAGACCATTTTTGCCTCTCCAGAACAAAACCCTGTACCCATTAGAAGTCACTCCTTGGTCCACCAATCTACTTTCTGCCTCTATAGATTTGACTATTCTGGAGGTTTCATACAAATAGAATCATATAAAATGTGAACTTTGGGGGCTGGGGTTGTGGCGCAGTGGTAGTGTGCTTGCCTAGCACACGCGAGGCACTGGGTTCGATCCTCAGCACCACATAAAAAAATAAAATAAAGACATTCTGTCCACCTACAAATAAAAAAATAAATATTTAAAAAAATAAAAAATAAAAAAAAATAAAATGTGAACTTTGGACCAGCTTCTTTCTCACAGGATACTGTTTTCAAGGTTCATCCATGTTGTAGCATGTATCAGTACCTCATTTCTTTTTATTGCTGAAAAAGACTCCATTTATGGATAAACCACATTTTCTTTACCCATTCATAAGTTGCTAGATATTTACATTGGCTTCATTTGGGGGCTCTTACACTGCTGTGACCAACCATGTACAAATTTTGTGTGGATTTATGTTTTCATTTATCTTGGGTACATGCCTAGAAGTAGAATTGCTGACTCATAATTACCCTAATATTTAACCTTTTCAGGAATTGTCAAACTGCTTTTCAAAGTGGCTGTGCCATCTTATGTTCCCTCCACCAAACACATGAAGGTTCCAAATGTCTCCACATCCTCTTTAGCACTTGCTATTATCTGGTGTGTGTGTGTGTGTGTGTGTGTGTGTGTGTGTGTGTGTGATTAATTGTAGCCATGCTAGTTGGGCTGTAGAATATCTCACTGTGGTTTGTACTTGCATTTCTCTGATGGCTAATGATATTGAGCTCTTTTCATATGTTTATTAGCCATTTGTATCCCTTCTTTGGATATTCAGATCTTTTACCCTTTTCTTAAACTGGGGCATTGGTTATTTGTGTTTTTATTATTTAGTTGCAATATTTCTTTATATATTCTGGATACAAGTCCCTTACCAAGATATATAAAAAAAATCTAATTAAGATAATATTTATTGAGAGTCTACCATGTGTCAGGCATTATGCTAAGTGTTTTCCAGTTATTATTTCATTAAATTCTCACAACAAACTTATGAGATTAGGTACTTTAATTATCATTCCTATTTATAGATGAGAAAAATGAAGCACAGACACCCAAGCTTACACCATTAGTAAGCAGTAAAGCCAGAATTTTATTCCATACAGTGAGAGGCCAGAGCTTACAACTTGCTCACTGTTACATTTATACTGGCAGCCTTCCCTTCTGCAGCAAGAAGTTTATTCCCTACTTATCTCACAGGATGTTGTAAGAACATGGTAGACCAGGGTTCCTGAAGCAACAGAATTTCATTAAAGAAACATGTTAGAGCAAAATTCCCCAACATACATTTTGTGTCACTTTAACCCTGGCAGTTACTCCTTGAACAGTGTTTATAGGCAAATAGCCTAGGAAATGCCATGTGTCCCACTCTGAAAGATTTTATAATGCATCTTAGTACATTGAAGTCCATAAGAATTCTTGAAATAAACAAACTTATTAAATTTTTAATGGTCATGCATTTTCAAAACCAATTTACCCACAAAATCACAAACCCATTGAATGTATTTTAGAAAACATCTTGTGAAAAAAATGTCTGGTCCTCAGGAGGAGGTAGGTAATCACTCTGCTTCTAAACTATATAATCTCCCTTGCTATTTTATGCCCTAAAGCTTCAAGGATAGAACATAGGCAAGCTCAAACCAAGACCTTGACCTGCTTTCTCAGCCCTGTTTTAAATGCAGAAGATCAACACTCCTTAAAAGGTGAAAAACAAAGTCTGTCATTGCTCAGGTAGCTATTGTCCATATCGCTATTGAAATTTTACATCTCTGGCCCATCGGTGCAGAACAAACCTCTTCATGTTGTTAGTTATTTTTATTGTAAATATCCAGTTTTCCATTTCCTTCCCTGTCATTGATTTTCTGTGGATGGGAACCATTTGTGTCATTCAAAATGTGTTCACTTATCCATCTCAGATATTGTTGCAGAGTGCCAGACATGTTCCCTAACTCATAAGTGAATTACAGCTGGAAGCTGAAGGCCAAGAAATGCACATATAAGCTGTGTGAACTGGAAATTGAACAAAACTAAGTGTGTGCATCCTTAATTTTTTAAAAATATGTGAAAATGGTATAAAACCATGTAGCTTCCAAGGAGAATATTTCTATAATTGTATCCATCACATACTATTACAGAATTAGTCATGAGATGACTGGCACTTCTTGATTTTATTGTTTAGAGATGTCAATTCTGGAATACTTTTGAATGTGACGCATCAGTCATGATTAATAGAACCTATTAAATCAAATAGGCTCTTAGATCTAGACTGCTTATACTGTATCAGTTATCTCTTGCTACATAAACTGCATCAAATTCAGTAGCTTAAAACAATAATCCCTTTTCTTATCCATCCATGGGTCAGTGGGGTTTGGCTCCAAATGGCTGCTTGGGTCCAACATATCTCTCTTCTTTGAATCAATAAGTTAATTAGAATGGTGGAAATACAACAGGTCAAGACCAATCACATAAGCACATTCATATCTCTGCTTGCATTGCTTCTGTTAATATGCCACTGGCCAACACACGTATGTGGCCAAGTTTGAAAGCAATGAAAAGTAAAGCATGCTCCACCCACCATGAGACCAAATCAAGACCCATACCCAATCCCAAAATCTGTGGAGTGGGCAAGTATAGTCCTTACCAAGAAGTGTGGGTAAGAATGTGAGTGCTTTTGAATGATAATCCAATCTTCTGCAGGCTCTAGCCTTGATTTTGCCACTTATCAACTATGTAACCTTGGGCAAATGTCTCAAACACTGTTGCTCAGTTTCTTTTGTAAATTGGGGACAAATTAGTGCCTAAATTATAGGGTTTTTGTGAGGAAAGAATGAGGAAATGCATGTAAAGTGTTTGCCATCATTATCTGATTCTCACCACCATTAGCAGTTGCAGGAATGATCAAAATAATATTTTTCCTTAAGAAGTGAAATAAAGGTGCCCTAATCATCAGATACAAATAAGAAAGTATTTTTACTTTTACTCCAGCCTCCTTTCTGATGTGAAAAATATCTATAGTAATGCAACAGAAAATCAAAAAAGGAAACCAAAGTCATGTTGGATGTTCTCGCCCAATGCCAACCTATTACAACTATCTAGAAGAACCAAATGAGAAAAAAATATATATGCCTTCATAATCTGGCTATTGGATACAAAATATTAGCTACCTTTTTTTTACCTAAATTGTGGAAAGCTGAATGATCTAGATAGTTGCTTCAGTCCTTCACAGCATTTTGTATAATTTGTAGAAAAAGTGGGTGCTACATTTCCCTATAATGAACAAGTATTATAAGGAAAAACATTTTAAGATAATTAAGTAAGTATTTAAATAGGAGTTCAGGTAGAAGAAGAACTAGTAATAAAGCATCCTACATAGAAAGAAACATATTGAATGGTTTCCTGGCTGTGCACAGCAGTGGCAGCTCTAGCAGCAGCAGTAAAGATGATGGAGAGATTAAAGCAGGTCTACCCTGCTCTGTGTTATACCTCTGTGTCTAACCTGAGAGGGATCCTGGCCACTCTGGCTCTGCAGGCTGGGAGCAGAGTGCTGAACTGTTGCAGTTGTATGGGCTTTGTATTCTATTAGATACTGAGTTCTCTGATATTCAGAATATGGATCAGACCCTGTGGAAGAATGCTTTCTATCAGGTGGTTGAGGAGTCCAGGCAGCTTCTCAAGGATCTGAATGTTGAGAGTCCAGAAAAGATACAGAGCAGACTATTGGAGCTCTTGCATGAAGAGAGTGACTACTTTGATAGCTTGTTTCAGAAGCTACAGGTTATTTATAAGTCCAAACTGGGGGACTACATGGATGGTCTTGCCTGGCTAAGGTACTGAGTCTGGGATAAGGCAAACACGAAAGTGCTCCAACAAGTGCTGAATATACTCACAGGATGACCTACATCATTTTGGAAGTGTGTCCATAGGACAAAAATTTAAGAATAATACTGGTGTAACATTTAAGGACCAGAAAGTCAAGATAATGTCCTGGACTCCAAATTTTGTAGGCAGGATTGCTTATATGAAAAGTGATGCTTGGAATTAGCTGATACAGATCACTGATAAAAACTTGAAAGTTAGCAATGTAAGCATGCCTGCCTGCCTATCTACCTACATACATACATATCAACAAACAATCTTTGGCTTGGGCCTTTATAAATATATATCACAATTAAAAATAAAAATAGAAGCTGGGCACAGTGGACCTGTAGTACCAGTAACTTGGGAGGCTGAGGAAGGAGGATCACAAGTTCAAGGCCAGCCTGGGCAACTCACCAAAAGCCTAAGCAACTTTGTGAGAACCTATCTCAAATATTTAAAAAGGGGGATGTAACTCAGTGGTAAAGTGTTGCTGGGTTCAATCCATAGTGCCATTAATTAATTAATTAATCAATTAATTGAAATTAGGGGAGGATGTATTATAATTAGAGAAAAAAACTACTGCCATAAACTTCTCAATACTTCCTGTACTATCCTTTTTATATTTTTTAACTAGCAAATTTGGGGGGGTGTACCAGGAATTGAACTCAGGGGCACTTAACTGCTGAGTCACATCCTCAGTTGTTTTTGTATTTTATTTAGAGACAGAATGTCACTGAGTTTCTTAGGGCTTTACTAAATTGCAGAGGTTGGCTTTGAACTCAAGATCCTCCTGCCTCAGCCTCCTGAGCTGCTGGGATAACAGTCATACAACACAACATCTGGCATATTTTTTAACTAGTAAAATCAATCTCTTATCTATGCAAAAGAATATATATTTTTATTTAATAATTTAGATATATAAAATTATAGTTGATACCCTTACTTTTATTAATAAACTTTTTGATATGTAATTTACAATAAAATTTCCACATTTGAATGCATTGATATATTAACCACTTGTGTAAGGGATACACAAGGTATCACTATCTTTTGTCCCACTCCTTGCCCCCACCAACCACTGATCTAATTATTCTCGCTAAAGATTAAATTTGTCTGTTCTAGAATTTCATATAAATGGAATCAATTATTATGTACTTTTATATCTTTGTCCTTTTGCTCACCTTAACATCTATGTGATTTATCCATGCCATGTATGCTATGCTTTTTTCAGATACCATCCATGTATGTTAGGTTTTTCCCTTTCCTTTATTGATGAATAATATTCCATTTTACAAATATATCAATCTTTGTCCATTTACTTAATGATAGACATTTATTTGGACTGTTTTCATGTTTGGTTGTTATGAATAAAGATGCTGTGAACATTTTAAAAAGAAAGAAATCTATTGAAGTAGGTTTTTTTTCATAAATCAGTTGTAAAAATAATTCAGCCCAAACACATCAACTTTTTATAAGGAACAGACTTAAAATTGCAGAGTATACACTATACCCCTTTAGTTCCAACTCTGACAATTTGAGTTCTGCATCCTGATTCTTCCTTAGGACTTCTGAAGACCATACTGTCATTCCCATTGACTCAACGCTAATCAACATAAACTTTTCTCTCGGTACTGCAGACCTGGCTAATTGCCCAAACAAGTCAAGAAGTATTTTCTCTTTTTTTTATGTTTTAAATATGCACATTTTTATTTGTCAGTTATACCTCAGGAAAGCTCTGGTGTAACCAGGCCTGCAGGGGCCTGGGGGATGGTCTTCCCAGTCCTGGCTGTTGTCTCTAATTGGAAGTAGGCTGAGACAGCCGCCTGATGGTAGATGGGGGGCCCAACGCAGTAGGTCTCCTCCTCCGCGTGGGCGCAGTCAGTCCAAAGCAAGTATTTTCAAACCACTTTGTTTCTTCAAACTGCGCTAATGACTTATCCCATAACTTAAACACGCACGGTATTCTATAAATGGTTGACTGATTGAACCAGTTGCCTATAGAATGGCCCATTTCTTCAGTCCACAGGGAATGTACAGCCACCATCCATAGAATTTTATTAATAGAAAAACCATTGTGTTTATCTGAATAGGGGAAAGCTATCCCCATCTTCTCTATCTTGTAAGATATGTACTTCTCTCTTTCTCATATTTAGCTAGAGGGTGAGTTAGAGATTAACTTTCAGCCTAGTCTAACTCAGCTACAAATATATAAATGCATTAATAAATAATCCCCACAGAAGGACTACAATGAATTGAATTCCACTCAGAAACTCAAGCCAAACACATGAATAGTATCCTTGATTCTGAAAGTACTCGCCATCCATACCCCACAGCACACAAACATACACACATATCCTTAATCACCAAGGTCTATAAATTATATCTCCTAAATCTTTCTTGAATTATTGGTATTTCTCTATCTGTATTGCCACTATCTACTATTGCAGATTTCTTAAGTTCCTGCAACGGCCTCTTTTTCCCAAGGGCTTGCCATATTCCAGTCCATTTTCCACAATGTAAATCTAATTGTGATAGTCAAAAAAATACAACCAAAATATTTATAGTTCCTCTATTGGGTGGTAAGGTATATTTCTCTACCCTCTGAATCTGAGCTTGGCCATGTAACTTGTTTGGACAATGGAACATTAACAACCAGGAGATAAGCAGAGGCTTCAAAAGTATTCACACATGGGTGCTTGTCCTCTATTGCTGCTGGGAATTCTTCAGCTATCAGAGAACAAGCCTGGGATAACCTATTGGAGGATGAATGAACTTGTGGAAAGAGATCCCAACTATGCCACTTGAGGTTTTGGTTATTGGAGACCCTCATAGACCATTCAGTCCCAGCTGAACTGGATAGTACCAAAAACAACCCAAGCTCCCCACAGATTAATGATAAATAATAAAAGGCTATATTGTCTTAATTCACTAAGTTTTGGCATTGTTTTTTATACAGTTTAATCAAGGAGACCTCTGTGTGCCCTGCTTAAAATCCCAGAGTAGGCTCCCTCAAGACAAAGCCCAAACGTCTTAAATTAATAAAATGTGACCCTTCATAATTTAACACCAGCTAAACTCTCCAGCCTCCTCTCTCACCATTTTCTTTGCTCCCCTCCCAACTTTTGCCACATAATTAACAATTTTTAAACCTTTAAAATCTCACCTAATAACAAATGAGTTGCATTTATGTCCCTGGCTAAACTCCCATTATTTTCTGAGTCCTTCCTGCATTCTGGTAAATAGCCATTTCTTGTTGGTTTTAATTTATTAAACACACACCACTCAATTTTCAGTGCCCTGTAGGAGGCTCTTTCACTGTATAATAAAAAGTTGCTGCTGTTTATTCATATTTTAATGATACTGTGAATACAATGGTGCATATTCTGACTCCTATTCTTAGAGAAACGGTCTCTGTTGGATTCTCACTGCCATTCATTTTTCTATTTATTGTTGGACTTTGCTATTATGATAATTCCAGATACATCAAAATAATATCATCATGGGCCAGTTGCTTTGTTCAAAAACAAGCCACCTTGTCAATTTGTTTCCTTTTATATTCAATAATAGAGCTTACGCTGGATTAATGTTTTAATTGAGTCCCACTTGTGTTTGTAGCTCCCTGTAGAAAGTCAGTAGCCCTCAAAACACTGAACTCATTACTTCTCTCCAGCTGCTCTAAACTAATCCACCATCACATAGTTAAAAGTACTCCTATTCCTTCAGGCTAACACACATATGCTATATATACACAGAAAAGGTCATCATTCCCATTGATTTGATAGTTACCTAGTTAGCCTGATAAATGTATACAATCAAACTAGATAATTCTGGCTCCAACTTAGATACCCAGTGACAGTGGCCTCAGAGGCCTACTTGGCACTCTGCCATATTGACCCAACCACTCACTCATCTATCTTGCAAACCCTAATTCCCATGAAACTCAGCAGAAAGGAGTAAAGAGCCTTCTTTAAATTCCAAGTTCATGGGCAAGTGTTCATTTACATGGTTGAAATGGCATCCTAGAAAGGTCCTCTATTTCTCTATTCCACTGCCCACACACATAAAGCTACTTTCAATGAGACTATTACATTTTCACAGCAATACTGCTGGCAGAATGTGACTGCAGAAGGATGAAACCAAATGTAAGCCAAGAAAGTGGTCACTTCAACAAGCTCTTTTTACTGTTTCCCTGTCATCCACCCACTGGGATCACTACCTCAATTTCAAGGGACCCTCCTACGTTGACCAGCTAAGGCAGCACACAAAACCCACTGTGCTGAAAAGGAGACTGGTTTTTAAAAATAGCCCTTTTGGTTTTACAGCTAAGTTACAATTATGCTGTGCAACTCATTTATTTGAACAGCCTAGCTACACTCCTTTATTAGACTAAAATTCATTCAGAGTCAATAAATATTTACCCAATGCCTGCTAAGTGGCAGCCATTCCATAATTTAAAAAGATTGAATGAAATTCACACTATGATTTACAGTTACCCCAATTAATGTGTTGCCTTCCACATAATTCACCATATAGTCTTCCTGTGTCCATCATCCTCATTCAGGCCCCACACCAAGTTACCAGGTCTTATCAATTCCATTCTCCACGTATCATTTAACTCAGCCCCTTGCTCTCCATCTCTACTCCTACCAATTAGATCCTGGACTTATCACAACCTCCTAGGACATCTTCATGTCTTCATCTTTTCCTGTTCAATTCTGATGACCATCTAAAAAGCAATCATCACTGTCACTCCCCAGCTGAAAATCCCTCAAAGGTCCCTAATTCTATAATCCTTAGCTCCTAAACATGGCCTAGAGCTCCCTTTGTCACCACCCTCAAGGTTCCAGCCCTTTTTGTTAGGCTGTTAATAGTGAACTTACAGGTCTTTGGAGAGTGAGCCTCATAGTATTAATACATGCACAAGGGCCTGAGCCACATCAGCTTCCTCCAGAACTCTTACTCTAATCCATCTTTGATCCTCTAAATATTGGAGACAGCTAGCAAATAATTATGGTATTTCTAGCTTCCACAAGCTAAAGAATTAGGTTGAGGCAAATGACAAAAAATTAGCTAAATCACCAGGCACAGTGGTGCACACCTATAATCCCAATGGCTTGGGAGGCTGAGATAGGAGGATCTCGAGTTCAAAGCCAGCCTCAGTAACTGGGAGGCACTAAGAAACTCAGTGAGATCCTGTCTCTAAGTAAAATACAAAATAGGGCTGAGGATGTGACTCAGTGGTCGAGTGCTCCTGAGTTCAATCCCCGATACCCATCCCCAACAGCCCCCACTAAAAAAATTAATTGGCTAAATTATTAGCTCCACCTCAGTCTCTGCTTCACTTAGACTGAAAATTAATGACAAGAAATTGACTCATGAAACATTACACATACTCAGAGCAGCTGCTGTTTCCTGCATAGTTCCAGAAACCCAACAATAAGTTCTATAAATCAGGGCCAGGCACTAGCACCTAAAGATTCCACCTTAGGATGGTGTTTGTGAGTGACCTGAGCCTACCTCTTGAGGTTTGGAAATCACCACAGACCCAGAAGGACCCACAGCAAGACCCCTTTCTGATAACATTGCTTTGTTCACTATGCCCTGTCAGCCTGGGAATCCTATACCGTAACAACATTAAAGTACCCAACTATTATTTTTAAGTAACATTTATCTTTTCAATATTGTGGAAAGTATATGCTTATTTTTTTTTTTTTGGTACCAGTGATTGAACTCAAGGGACTCAACCACTGAGCCACATCCCCAGTGCTATTTTCTATTTTATTTAGAGACAGGATCTCACTGAGTTGCTAAAAGTACTTTGCCGTTGCTGAGGCTGGCTTTGAACTTGCAATCCTCCTGCCTCAGCCTCCTGAGCCACTGGGATTAGAGGCATGTGCCACCATACCTGGCTAGCATATGCTTATTTTAAGAAACTTAGAACACAGATAGGCATAAATAAAATACAAATATTACCTACAATCTCATTATGAATGTATCAGATCCATGGATATATTTTGAACTTTTTATTGAGGCATAATAATCACACAGAAAAGTTTACATAAAAGCGTTTATATTTTGGAGGATATCATTGTGTCTTTTTTAGGTATAGATATGAATATTTTTACCAAAACAAGATTATACTGTGCATACCTTTTTATTTCCCATATTTTCATTTTTTATTTACAATATATTATAATCAATGAACATCTTTTCAAGCTATTAAATATTCCTCTACAATATCATTTTAATAATAGTTTAATACTCCATTGTTCAATTTAGCAATACCCAAACCTATATTCAGACATTTATATTGCCTTTATTTTTATTATAAACAACATTGCAATGAACATCCTTTTAGAGATTCATATTTCTGAGACACTCAAAGTTCATAAAACTCCTTGAAATACACTTCAAAAATATAACAAATCAATACATTTTCCTTAGGCATCACTTTCTCTATGGTTAACACTAAAACAACTGGCCTGCCCATAGCACATGGGAAAATTATTTAGATTCATTAAATAGAAGCTTATGTTTCTCAGAACAAGGTTTTTATCTTTAAACATGTACCACTTGGTCACAATGGGACTAAATGAGAAAGAAGTATAAATCGAATCAAACATGTCTCATATAGATTATAGAAGCTATAAGAGGGTTTTTAATTGTGAGTTTTGATTGAGAAACTAGGACTTAAAATACTAAAGGCACATGTAAGATAGACTACTATGAGAAAAGTTCATAGTACAAGAATAAATCCAGTAAGATATTTCATTCATATCAAGGATATAAAAAGAGAATGTTGGAAATTAAGAGAATTTGTACACAGGATAAATTTTGACCTTTTGGAGAGGTCTGAATTCTGAGTCTCACTGGTGATTTTTAAGGGGATGTGATGGGGTGGGAGCTCCACAGGCACTGATTGAAGAACTTAATGTGTGCTCAACAGCAGATGGCACACAGTGAACTAGTGGTTGACACACTGTACAAAGTCAATGTAGGGGGACACATCAAATTAAAAAGCTACATCTAGGAAGTAAATACACTTCCCTTCAGTGACAGGTCAAATGTGTATAAATCTCAGGGACCATATGTCAACCCTGCCCAAGAGGGCAGCCTACCAACTGTGGAGCCCTCCAGGACTAAGAGGCTGTGAATGTATCACCAGGACAGAGAAAGAAAAGAATGGGAGACCTTTTTCAAATCAATGGGAGCCCCAAAGAACCCCAAAAATATTCTGAGACAACCATCTCTAAACATTTGACCAGAGATATCAAGGTCACCCTGAAACAAGGCAGCAAATAAGAATTTGTTGCCCCTCTTTCTTCTCATCCCTTCCCATGCTCCAATTTCAAAGGGGTCAGAAACCTTGGGCAGAAAGCTAGGGAGAATGGGGGGAGTTTAACTTTAACTCAAGTTTGGAATATCTGGGATCCAATAATTTTAACTAAAGCGAGACTGGGTTTGCAAATTACAGTCACCTTAGGAATTGTTTTTTTCCTATATATAGCAGGGAAATCTTGGGGCTTGACAGAATTTCTAGTTAGAAAAGAACTTTTCCCACAAAACAAAGTAAAAAGGGATAATGTGAGACAAAAAAGTAAAGATACTTTCTGATTTCATATGAAGTTTTATCTATTTAATGTACCAGTTATATAGCTAACACATTTTAAATTTACATGGGCCAAGAATTAGGCTAAATTTTTAATATATAATTTAAATTATTACAACTCCACAACACATACTAAAATTATACTCATTTTAAGATTAAAGAAACTAAGGTCCAGAGACATGAAATAACTTATCTAAGATCACATATATACTAAGGTCAAATCCATATTTGTCTCCATAACCCGTGCTTTGGACTATTATCATGGTGAGTTTGGTAGAGAAAGGACAATTCTCAAATTACAATGAATGGGTTATCACATAATCATTAACCTGAATATATTGTGCATATAGGAAAAATTGCCAAAATGCAGTCCTTAAAACCAAAATTGCAGGCAAAATATTTGATTTTTTTATTATTCAGGGCTTACAGCAACTAAAAGGTTTCAGCAATATTATATTGCATACAAATTGCAGATTAAACATGTCTGTGGAGTGTCCCCATGCATTCGCCATAATATTTTACTGTAGAAAACAGCATAGGTCCTGATCCTTAGCTCTTGGTAAACATGAGTAGCTGGAATCCATTGTTGTAAGGGCTTAACATCCCCCACACATGGTCTTAACCTGAAAGTGAGTTTTCCAAGATCTGACATCAATAGAAACCTCTTTGCTGTAGATTTGATTTTTTATGAATTGGGATCAACACAATGAACATACAGTGGCCACAGTTATTAGGGAATGCTTTTATCAACTAAGCCGACTGGAGGAGGGAGAGGGTTATCCAAACAACCCAGCTGTATGTCTCTGCTAATTGTGACTTAATCCCAGTTTATAAAAGCACCTGTGTTATTTGTCATGGGTCTCAGTCCTGCCAACTATGCCAAACAATGCCAACCTCTGTGCAGGGGATGGGGAGAGGGTTAAATAATGTCTGTGTATGTCTAGAAGGACTAGGGTGATACAGGTTCATTTTCACAAACATCCTGGACTACATTTTGAATATGCCTTTCCAGAAATGAAATTCTACAGCACCATCTACCACCTCCACTCCTCATGGCAGGCTTAACTCATCTCAGGGGACAGGGCTGTATTTTTTCTTCTGCCTTCCCTGAAATGGATACTTCTTTCTTCCTTTTTTGGGAAAAAAATGGATAGTGCTTTACGCCTGAGAAGCTCTTAAATTGTTAGTTGTACAACTTCTTTTGGTTTCCTTTCACTGACATGTCAAAATGTAAATCATCTTTCCTCCTAGACCCAAGGAAACGTGACACTTGAGCATAAGATCATCTGTTCTTCCCTTCATGGTCTCATCAGCCCACCCTCCTCCTCCCTCTCTGTGATTCTATTCATTTTCTCTCTCACTGCCTTCATACGAGCTTCAGGGCAATCACCAAACGCCCTTATATTTCACATAAGCAAGAATTAAAAGCTTGCCTGAATTAAAAGAATCTCCTGGTACTAAGAAAAGACTTTTCTGCCTTCCACAGTGGAACAAATGTTACCTTAAAAGATAGATCCCAGAAAAAAGGAACCTGGATGTCTGTAAACTTAGCCAAGGAATGAGAATCTGAACATTTATACTGTGTCCCCAAGAACTCCCAAATCCTTCACCCCTCTCTGAGAACAGCTATGCAGAGCTTTGAGTGACGGGAAGTATGGTGTATGTCACGATTTAAATTCTGCTTGCTTCATTCTTTGCATGGACAGCAACCGGCTGATAGAATGCAACTGAAAACATAATTTAGATGGGAAATTACAACACGTTTTTCCCAGGAAGAGGGGGCGGAGAACAGCGACATAGCTCGATAGGGCCAGCAGAGGGCGCGTCGTACACATATAAGTATAAAAGAGCCTTCACTAGAAGCTCTAAAGGCTGCTGCGATTTTTGTCACAAATTCCTATTTTCGAAAACCACATCCAAGTTGCCTTGGACAAAACCCTTGTATAGTCACTGAGTTTGCTTGTCTTATCTAAATAAGACTATTTCTTACTGCCCCCAGGTCCAGCCACTCAAACTGCCACTTTTCTGCCCTTGGCCCTGGCATGGGAAAGAAAATGAAGATAAACTCCCTCAAAAACAGCTTCCCAGAAAGAGTGACCTGTATTCCCAAGCAGCCTTCATTTGTTTAAGAGGCTTGCACCTAGAATTTCTTGATCAAAGCTAATGTGCTGTAAATTTCTTCATTTAACAGACTTAGTCCGTTCAACTCTTGACACTGGGAATTGGGATTTCCCAGAACTATTAGCGCTGCACAGTAGGCACTCCATGCCGGCCAAGAACAGGGGATTAACAGGTATTTGTCTCAGCTAATTTCACTCTCTATACCGTGTCTATAGAGACTGGGGCTTCTTGGCGGAGTGTGTGCCACCCTGCTAATTGGCTACGAATGTAACTACTCCCGCATGCCAATGGAGCAGGGGTACTCCACAGCCTTAAGAGGCTTGAGGCAAATGGATCCTTACGATGGGCATTCAGGAAATTTGAGGGTTGCTGAGCAGCATGGAAATTGTAAATGGTTCATTTGCCAACTTCTACCTCCTGCTGGCTATCAAACACCCATCCTTGTAGACCATGTGGTGATGATTTGTAAAAATTATACTCCATGACAATTGCATCCATGAAGTTCTATGGAAACAAAGAACTCCCATCCAATCTATTCAGAATGCATCTGCAGAATCAAAGATCCTACAGGTAGATCCCACAAAATACATAATTCTCTGAGTCAGATAAAATTATCATACCCATCAAGACATTCACAGTATATATGAACTATTTCTGGAATGAAGACAGTAAATAAACGAATAGTTGTCAGTTCTTTTTCACAAACCCTATTCTCCTACTCTTTGCTAATAATCACTCCCTTAAGTGAAAAAGAAGCTCCTTCTAAAGCTTCTTACGTAGGAATTGAGGTGTCAAATATTAAATATTTTATGTATTAGTTATCTATTGTTGCATAACAAATTATCCCAAATTTAGCTGAGATCAACAAACACTTATTATCTCATAGTTTCTCTGATCAACCAGGATCAATACAAGAAAAGCTAAGTGGTGTTGATTCAGTCTCTCATGAGGTTGCAATCAAAGTGTTGTCTGGGGCTGTAGCCATTTCAAGGCTCAACTGGTGGAAAATTCACTTCAAAGATCACTCACATGGCTGTTGGCAGGCCATAGAAGATCCATTTCCAAGCTCACTAATATGGGCCTCTCCACAGAACTGCCTCCCATGTTAGGAACTGAATGTTTGTCTCCCTTCAAAATTCTTATACTAAAACCCAAACCCCAGTGTGGCTGTATATGGAGATGGGGCCTATAAGAAAGTAATTAAAGTTAAATGAGGTAATAGGGTAGAGCCTAGATCTGATAGATTTTAATGTCCTTATAAGAAAATATACCAGAAAGCACTCATATTTGCACATTCAGTCTCTCTTTGTCTTCCCTCCCCTCTTTTTCTCCCTCCCTCCCTCCCCTTAGCATGCACAGAAAAAAAGTGGTCATGTGAGCTCACAACAAGATGGTGGCCACTTGCAAGCCAAGAGCCCTTAGTAGAAGCCAAATTGGCTGGCACCTTGACCCAGGACTTCTAGTCTCCAGAATTGCAAGAAAATAAAGTTCTGTGGTTTAATGCTCCTAGTTTATGGTACTTTGTTATTACAGCTTAAGGTAATACACCCCAAAATAAGCAGTACAAGAGAGACTGAAGCTGTAGTCTGTTTATAACAATATCAGAAGTAGCAACCCATTGCTTCTGCCATATCTATTTATTATAAGCAAGTCAATAAGTTCAGTCTATATTCAAAGGGAGAGAATTATTCAAAGGCATAAATACCATGAGGCAGAAAGCAAAAGGGACCATCTTGGTAGTTGCCTGTCATAGTACATGAGATTTATTGGAAAAAATCTATGGTTATGTTACTACAATTGTATGTATTACACTATGAGCACTGCATGTTATATTTTAGTATCTATAATGAGACAACTGGGTTTCAAATTATGGGTATATTTTGACAACTGGCTTATAATCTGGGTTCCCACTACTTTATAATCCCCTTCATCCATGTTCTCTTATTTTCCCCTTTTCTACTCCTCTGAGTAGATATGTGCATATGGATACCACTTTCTGGGCCACAAATGTTGCCAGTGAGATGAGTAGTTCACCATTCCAAGCTTGTTGTCTGGGCTATCTGCCACATCTGCCAACCAATAATAAACCTCTTATTACAAATCCCATCTTTCTATCAGATGGCTACACTCTTGATTGATTAATTGAGCCCCTCTCAACACTGTCATAATGATAATAATAACAATAACACATTTCCAAGTGTGTTTGCTTTACCATGATGAACCATAGTAGTTTCATTATCATTTAACCACTACAGAGACCTTAGAATATACTATCATTCAACTCACCTTTATTCCTACATCTGTAAAAATAATTGAAATAGAAATTTCATCAAAGATGAACATTGGGGGTATAAAGTAGGTAAATGGTAAGATGAAAACTATCAATGTCAGTTCAACTGTCTTGTACAATTTTTTTTAAACAGATGAGCTTCTTAACTATGGTTTCTGAATTTCTTTCATTATATGCATCGAGATGATATTAAGTCTCTTAAGACATATTTAATAATTCTATTATGTCAAACTAATGAAAGTGTCCTGTGTGTCATATAGAATGCATTTGACAGCATTCTTCAAATCTTTTATTTTAATTTGGCATTTAAACATAATTCCAACATGATGGAATAGTAAAATACTAAATTTTGCAAATCAAAACTGCTTTGAGATTCCATTTCACTCCAGTCAGAGTGGCTATTATATAAAAAAAAAAATAAGATGGGTAGAATGGCACATGCCTATAATCTCAGCAACTTGGGAGGCTGAGGCAGGAGGATTGCAAGTTCAAGGCCAGCCTTAGCAACTTGGTGAAATCTTGTCTCAAAATAAAAAATAAAAAAGAACAGGGGATGTAGCTCAGTGATAGTGCCCCTGGGTTCAATCTCTAGTACTAAAAAAAAGAAACAAATGCTAGTGAGGATATAGAGCAAAAGGAACACTTATACACTGTTAATGAGAATGTAAATTACTGCCACTATGGAAAACAGAATGGAGGTTTTTCAAAAAATTAAAACTAGAACTACCACATGATACTACCCCTCAGTATATACTGAAGGAATTAAAGTCAGCATAATGTAGTGATACCTGCACACCTGTGTTTGTTATGGCACTATTCATAATAGCCCAGATATGGAATCAGCTTTGGTGCCTGTTAACAGATGAATGGATAAAGATATATAAATATAGATATAGACGTAGACAGATATATATAGATAGACAAACATATGCACACAATGGCATGTCATTCAGCCATAAAGAATGAAATTATGTTACTTGCAGAAGAAAATGGATGGAACTGGAGGACATCATGTTAAAAAAAATAAGTCAGACACAGAAAGACAAGGATCCCTGTTTTCTCTGATACGTACAAGCTAGAAAAAAAGATGACCTGAAAAGAGAAGAGAGAATATGAGGGAAAGAAAAGAGGACTGGGGGTGGGGAGAGGATAGAAGGGAAGGTGAACATGATCAAAGCATGATATATGCATGCATGAAAATATCACAGTGAAACCCATTAATTTGTATAATGAGTATGCATTCATAATTATAATTTTAAAAAGGAAAATAATAAAATTGAGGACTAATAAAACAATAAATAAAATACTAAATTTTTAGTTAAAATAAAGGATTGCTGTTTGGGGTAATGAGATGGTATCCATAAAAGTACACAGAGGCCTCAAAGTCGTCCTTCAAATAAATGATAGTCAAGATTAAATCCTGGCCTTAAAATAAAGGCAAATAAGAAGGAGCTATAGAAAGACCAAAAAACAAGAGGGCATAGTTGACACTATAGGACTCTAGAACTGGAAACAGGAAATAGGTTCTACTAATACACAGTCCTTTGGCCTCCCATCCCATTAACATACAAATCATTATCACTATGCAAATCAGAATACAATCAAGATTCTCACAGTAATTTCTATTCTCATGTCTGCAAAGAGATCTAGTCTAGCTAGTTGTACAGATAAAGCTTCTGGAAAATTTGATTAATTAGGGGAAAGCATGATAGTCACAAGAAAAAACTTGCGGTTAATCCAAGTTCTGTTAGTCAAGGTTACAAAGAAGAGAATCATATAGGCTGCTTAAGCTTGTATAAGGAGAATTCTATTCCACAACCACCAATGTACCTCTAACTATAGCCAATCACCTCATAAAAGTAGATCATTAGAGAAGGCATGTCTAGTGAGGGATCTGAATGTCTTTGACATTCCTACTGAAAAGTAAATCCCCAGAGCAAGCCTGCTTAGACTGGAGTAAAACAAGAAGGGACGGTCAGATCCTCCTCTCCTATAAATACTGATGACAGCAGTCCCCATTTCAGAACCATGGTAGCTGAAATGGCAAAATAATATTCAAGAGAGAAAAGTTCATGTTTTAATTTGGTACTGCCATCCAAGATTTCTATGTCACTGTCAAATTTCACAATGGGCAAATTAATATCTCATTTTGGAAAAATTGATTGTTAAATGTAAATTAAAACAAAAACAAAACATTTTCACCAAATGTGAAGATTTTTCTCTTTTTAACATTTTTAAAGTAATCATAGATTTATAAAAAGTTGTAAAGCAAGGAAAGAATCTATCCCGTGTACTTTACACTCCATTTCTCTAGATGGTTACATCTGATGTAACTTTACTACAATATTAAAACCAGAAAATAGACATTGAATATGTGTGAATACTTCCATGACATTTTATCACATCTGAAGATTCATGTAACCACCATTACAAACAAAGATAGAGATCTGTTCCATCACTTCAAAGAGCTTAATTGTGTTACCCACTGGAGTCATATCCATCCACTCTACCATCCCTAACCTTTGGCAGCATCAATTTAAGTGCATCATTTTAAGAATGTTATATAAATGGAATCATACAGTTAGTGACCTTTTAAGATGGTCATTTTCACTCAGAATAATGCCCTTAAGGATCATAAAAGTTGTTGCATGCATAAATGAAATTTATGCTCTAGGGATCACATGATACATTCAGAACATATCAGTCTATTAATGTTGAAATTTTGCCAGTTCAAGTGAAATGTAGAAACTTTATCTCCATTTAAGACCCTTTTCCATCCCCTGTTTATAATTATCTTAAATGTTTAATACATTAAGAACCACATCAGAAATGTTATGTACTTTTGGCTTCAACTGTCAAATATAATTAAGAAAACTCAACAGGAGAAAGGAAATATATTGTATATACCATATTTTTGTTCTTTTCTTCGTTCTTTTTTCCTTCTTATGCTTTCAGATTCTTTGATTTCCTTTCTGTTCCAAGAATTTCTGTTAGTGAATTTTTAGGGATATTTCTTTCAATTTTTCTTAGCCTTAGAATGCCTTTGTTTCCCATTCATTCCTAAAAGATAGTTCTGCAGAACAGAATTCATGGTTGACAATTATTTTCTTTCAGCACTTGAAAAATATTCCATTTCTTTCCAGCCTCTATGATTTCTGATGTGAAATCCCTGTCATTCAAATTATTTCTTCCTCCTATATGTAGTGTTCTTTCTCTAGATTATACCTTTTTTCAGGCTCCCATGGAACATTCACCAAGATGGACATATCTTGGGCCTTAAAACAAACTTCAACAAACTTAAAAGAACTGAACACACAGAGTATGTTCTCTGATCATAATGGAATCAAACTAGAACTCAATAACAAAGACAGTAGGAAAATCTTTGGACATTTGTAAATTAACAAACACCCTTTTAAATAATTCATATGATCAAAGAGAAAGTCAAAAAGGAAATACATTATATCTGCAACTAAATAAAAATAAAAATAAAAAAAAAATAAAATATGTAGGGTACAGCTAAAGCAATGTTGAAATGGAAATTTATAGCACCAAGTGCTTACCTTGGAAAAGAGAATATATCACAAGTCAATAATCTAAGTTTCTCAACCCAATCAATAAATGGGCTAAGGAGCTGGACAGACACTTCTCAGAAGATATACAATCAATCAACAGACATATGAAAAAATGTTCAACATCTCTAGCAATTAGAGAAATGCAAATCAAAACTACTCTAACATTTCATCTCACACCAGTCAGAATGGCAATTATCAAGAATACAAACAACAATAAGTGTTGGCAAGGATGTGGAAGAAAAGGCACACTTATACATTGCTGGTGGGACTGCAAATTGGTACAACCACTCTGGAAAGCAGTATGG
>PVHX01012281.1:0-60013 GCA_004024805.1 Geosciurus inauris | reverse complement strand
TTTCTACTTGTCACTGTAGGCTAGGCCCCAATAAAATAACAAATAAATCGCAAGTTATGATTAGATTAGCCCAATTATACTTCTTACTCAACCATAGCATGGTATGGACTGGGCTGCCTTCCTTCAGCTTGTAGCTATTCTAACTGCAGCACTTGGCCTCCAAGGTCACAGTAAAAGGAGAGAGCACCCAAGGGTCAAGAGAAATGTTTAAAGGGACATTTCTGCCCTCCTTTCATTGGCCCAAACTCACAGATAATGCCTTAGTTTAACTTCAAGATGTGCCCAGAAGGAAATGGTGTGATGAAGCACAGTAAGCTTCTGCCCCAGTTAGCCCCATCAAGAGCCTCCATTAAGTTCCATTTCATACTTACATTCTCTAGTCTAAAACCACACCAGAATGTTCCTTATTCTAGGACATTTAATACAGAACAAGATTCCTACACTCTGAATCAACCATTTTCCTGGAGAGAATGAACAACACTATCACATATAGCTGTCTTGATGGGAAGAAATTAGCTCTCTTGTACAGATAATAAAATGGAGTCATGTAGCCGGATGCAGTGGCACAAGCCTGTAATCCCAGCACTTAGGGAGGCTGAGACAGGAGAATCGTGAGTTCAAAGCCAGCCTCAGCAATGGCAAGGCACTAAGCAACTCAGTGAGACCCTGTCTCTACATAAAACACAAAATAGGGCTGGGGATGTGGCTCAGTGGTCGAATGCCCCTGAGTTCAATCTCCGTACCCCCCCCCAAAATGGAATCATGTAACAAATAATAAAAAATATCTCCTCCTAAATTAGATCGCCTGTGTCCTTGGAGCCAGACTAAACAAAGGCCAGTTTTTGTTTGTTTGTTTTGTTTTGTTTTACAGGCCATAAGTTTAAAATGGCTTTTACTTTTTAAAGTATTGAAAGAAAAAACAAAGGCAAGGACCACGTGAACCTGACCAGGTCCAAAATATTTACTATCTAGTCCTTTGTAAAAAAAATTTGCTGATCCCTATTCTGGGCTACAGCTCCATTTGTTATATTTAGATAATTAGAAAGATGCCATGTAAGTTTGGATCCTCCAGGAAACAGATACAAAGAAAGAATTCAAGGACAAAGATTTTTTGAGAGGGATAAGGAACAGAAGTAGTCAGGGGAGGCCTTGAAAATAAGATCCAAGGCTCACACCTATGAAAGGAGAGAAGAAAGAAGGAGGATTCATTAGAAAAAGTTTCAAATACATATTTTGGCCTTCCCAGTGGAGAACTCCAGTGCAAAAATCAGTCAGAGAAAAGGTCCCATACTGGGCTGAAACTTGTAGGCCCTACACATGCCTTCATGCTCAGGCATTAGCCTGGAACAGCTCCTGGGGAGTATGGCCCCAACAGGAATGCTGCAGCAGAGCTCAAGAGTGGCAGTGAGCATAACCAGCTCTCTACACTTATCATAAAGTTCTTAACCATGTCAGTTTCATCTCTCTGCTGTCTCTCCTGCCCCATTCACTTTTGTATTCCAGAATTCAGATTTCTCTGTCAGTACAAATCCAGTTTAAACTTTCATAAAAGTAGATTAGACATCACTCTAATAAATCATTATGAAAAATTAATGTAAGCTGATGCAGACTTCTCCAGGATTTGTTTAGATTGTGCACAAAATGGACTATTACTATTTCCCTATAGAAAGAAGAAAGCCCTTAAAAATAAACTATTTGTATTGCCATGCTAGTTTTGTTCTTCATATTTAAAGTGCTAACAAGATTACTCTCAGCCAGAGGTACTCACATGACAAATGCATTATCTGCAATCACTCCGGGCTATGTAACAAACTTCTCCAGGGCCTGTCATTATTCCACAGTCTACAGGACACTGCCTTGGGTCCTTCTATAACTGCCACATGCCATCACACTGCCTGGCAGAACCACATGTCCAACTTCTCTTAACACAATCATTCTTTAACCATCACACACGTGTGCACGAGCACACACACACAGACACACACATTATCATGTCTCCTCAGTATGCCATCACACCCTATGCATTCCCATTTGGCTGCCCTGGGACCCCCACCTGCCTGCACTGCTGCCCCTCTCCCTTAAGAGCCCTGTACATCTTTCAAGGTAACAAGGTCCAATTCAGCCTCTACTCCCTCCACAGTCCTTTCCCAACAACTCTTGCTCTCTAGTATTTTTCTGTCTCTTAATCTCTGAAACACTGCACTCTTCACTCTCATTTGCCTGTGCATGTCATGCTTCTGCAGGTAGCACTTCATTTCTTCATGATGAGAGACCAGTCCTTGACTGCCTCTGTACCTCTCATAGCATCTGGCTCCCTTCACACATAGTTACCTGAATAGAATACCCTATTCAGACCCCCACCCTTCCTTCCAGGCTCATTTCTGATTCTACTTCCTCCAAATGCTCTTTACAAGTCCAAATTAATGTAGCTTATTTCTTATTCTGCACTGCCATAACATCTCATTTGTACTTTTAATGCATTATTTTCTTTCTGTTTGGAAGCATAATTCACTGCTTATATATTTTCTTCTCTACCTTATTAGATTATAAGATCTTAGAGGACATATACATCTGAATATCCTTTCCTGTACTTCGCTTTCTACATAAGCTTGACCCTTGATTTTGAATTAAATAAGAAATAAAATAAGCAAAAAGAGGTAATAGTTTAAATTTTATAGAAAATGGAAAGAAAATGTGACCAGGAGTAAGAAGCAGCCTCATTTAATCCTGAACTTGACCATGGAGCCAGCTATGAGGTTTGGGAATTTTCTACTGAATTTTCTTAACATCATTTCATCATTTGCAAGAATCTGTAAGTATAATAAACTTTAATAAATAGCACAAGGTTTAATAGCTCTGCAGTATTTGAATATCAACTTTGCCAATTACTACTTAGGAAAGTTATCTAACTATAACAATTCTACTTTTTTACTTGTGAAACATTAGTAGTGCAAAATGATAGCCTATCACATGGTTTTATTCTGTGGTTTAGTGAAATAAATAATGTATATAATGATCTTACGAAAAGACTCAGACTATAATAAATTTGGTATGCCTACTAGCTAGTATCATTACTACCTAAGATTACTTTCAGGCTTAAAAGCTGATGATCTTGTGACAGCACATCCAATAGTATCATAAATTCCTGAATGCATACAATTGCTTAAAGATTCAAATCAACATTGAACTGATAATTTGTCTGCTTTCCTTTAGCACAAGTAGGTTTCCTTATGGTAATATCTAAATTTTAGAGCATTGATTCACTACAATGAGACATCTATGGGGGAATTAAAATGTACATGAATTTAGGACCCAGTGTCAACTGTTTAGCAAAATCTTATAAAATAGCTTTACCAAACTGGCCACCATAATAATATTCTTAAAATTAGTGTTGGTGGCAACATAGCAAAATACGTTGACTAAAACTGACTTACTTTCACATCCTAATTCTACACTTACTGCTGTGAGAATTGTGACCTCTTGTAAATCACTATGTTCTTTGTGTTTGCTTCCTCTCCTATAAACTACGAAAATAATTGTTGCAAATTCAAAACAGAGCCGGGCGCGGTGGCACAAGCCTGTAATCCCAGCACGTTGGGAGGCTGAGACAGGAGAATTGTGAGTTAAAAGCCAGCCTCAGCAATGACGAGGCACTAGACAACTCAGTGAGACTCTGTCTCTACATAAAAAACACAAAATAGGGCTGGGGATGTGGCTCAGTGGTCAAGTATCCCCGAGTTCAATCCCCGGTACCAAAAAAAAAAAAAAAAAATTCAAAACATTATAAGCTTTAAATAAATATATATAATGAGTGTCTGACATATAATAAATATTCAAAATATTCAATATGTGTTGGCCATTATTGTTATCCATTTCTTTGCTAAGACAATGGGCATGCAAATACTCTATGCCAGCAAAGTCTTACAAACAAAAGGTATTATTATTATGATTATTGCTACTAGTATAACCCATGTAAGACTTTTGCACAAATACTGGTCAGAGAATAAAATATTTATTAGAGCCAGAAGGACAAAGCATTAAGGTTAGATTATGGAAATAGAAGTAACATTTGGTGAAATCTTTTCAAGTAATGCTGACCTTAAGGGAGAGTGAGTTCAAAGAGCGTAAGAGAGACGATCTCTAGGCTATCTGTGAGGAAGGAATGAGACCAAAATAAGGACAGGAAAAGGAGAGAATCATGAAATAATTAAGCCAAAGGAAAGGAAAGGGTATCATGGCAATATAATCAGGGAGAGATAAAGCTCAGGCCAAGCCATTCTGTGCATAGGCCATGGCTGGTTTTCCTACCTGTAACACTCTAACTATAGTACTCATATTAGAATAAAAAAAGATAAATGTAAATGAAGTGGAATTATGGATGGTGTCTTCAAGAACCATCAGAGGAGAACTCTCTGAAAAACACATGTTCCAGACAAAGAATGATGCCATGAAAAAGCATATGACATATCATAAAATGTTAACTTGAGCCTGTTGTTAGATTGCTGCTCTATAGCTCCTTCCAATGCCTTTGGTTGGTATCTATATTAAGCAACAAACCTCTACTTGTACTTCCATGCTGACTCAACCAGCCCACTTTTGAACACTGACACTTGAAAGGAAAACACAGATGCCATGACCCCACATCTGGAGGAAGGTAGATGCTTACTCTCTGTTGCTTGTTG
Organism: Geosciurus inauris; assembly: GCA_004024805.1. NCBI lineage: Eukaryota > Metazoa > Chordata > Mammalia > Rodentia > Sciuridae > Geosciurus > Geosciurus inauris. The sequence goes on along the minus strand of PVHX01012281.1, from coordinate 55,331 downwards.
CTCTCCCAATCCTACTAGTATTCCGCCATTATCACTACCACCTGGTCCATGCCAGACACAACAGGAGAATAGTAGAAAGAAAAACAGCATGGACTACAATCCTTTTAAAGTATGAGAAGGCTTAACCGGAAACTCAAAACCAGTGATAAGTATCTATACATTTTCCTAAACTACAATACTAAAAAATAATTCACATGATCAATGTGGCAAATTAGCTTTGACAATAGAGTATTATCTAACTCTTCAAATAAATATGAGTGTTATTTACATAATTTCTTAAGATTAATATATTTCAAGAAACTTTCCCACTTGCATAGGACTATGGTAGACTATAACCTCTTCCTCCACCCAGCCTCATTACTCTCTCCTCTCTGCAGTACCCTTGCCTTAGATTCCTGGGTGAATGTGTGATTTCATCCATCATTTTGGCACTTGGATAGAAATTAAGAATTACAGAATTTTGCTTCTTTCGTATCACAAACACAAATACCCTTAGATGAATGTGTTAGTGCAGAACGAAAAGCTTCTCACTTCCCACACAGTATTTTAATAAGCAACAGCTAAAACGCCGCCCTCAACCCTGCGGTTCTTCAGTTCTGCATCTGTCACTACCTTTGTACTACTACATTTGTAATTTTTCTCCCTTTCGAAAGTCACAATCTGTCCCTCAACAACCACATCACCCTACAGCTTCCCTGATGAGCATATATAAGTTTTACTATTTTTGTTCCCTGATTAGACACAGGAGAATGTAATACCACTTGCCTGTTTCTCCCCTCAATAAGACGGAAAATTGCTAGTTTCCTCTATGTATCAGGAGCCATTAGTGTGGAGCTGGCTGCCTTGCTTCTATCCTGCTGCTCAGCTATAATCTGTAGAAAGAGTTCCTCCCTTTTTGAAAATGATTTCCTAGGGTGTGACTTCCAGAGAAATCATCCCATCAAGCTGTAATCTGTTTTTCAAGTATGCAGTTATTCTAGAATCTTCTACAAATACAGCAGTAAGGGCAGTCTCCCCTTTCCATGAAATATTAACAATATATGAATTTGGTGCTATCTGGTGTTAAAGAGCATGAATTAAATTATTCTTAATAATCAACAATACAGATACATATTCAAAAATCCATTTCCATATATATGCATGTAATTTTTCATCCCACCACTGAAGCTTATTATTTCTATGTTCCCCAACCTACAGATTCAATGATATAAAGATGTGTTTCTTCCTCATTAAAAGCAGAATAGGTGAGGGACAGCAAAATGAAGTGATTTGGACAGCAGCAAGTCACCGTGCAATTGGGAAAGCTTCTTAAATGGAGTTTGGCATTCACAGGGACTGAACCAATAAGGAAAACAAAATTGTGTCTGATTGTCTCTCTGAAGACTTTTAGAAGAGCAGTGAATGAAGTAAAGCCAGTACAAGAAATGGAAGCAGGTGAGAGAGGTCCAATTCAGGCAACAGGTGTGGACAGAGACTCAGACAAGCTCCCACAACACCTACCTCATGAGAATCATGATGATTGAATTTCCTAGGGCTTATACACCCCTTACCACAGACACTAAGTGTGATCTGTAATCACCATGTAGGACTAAAGGCTGAAAATGAGGACTTGATAGACAAATAATCAAATACAGGTCTAGAACTATCTCCAGACACATGAAAGGAAGGAACTAGCAATTTATTCTTCTTAAATTTAATACAGTGACAAACATAGATCTTCAGGGTACAAAAATGTAGTTTTTATAAATGCATACAGCTGTGTAATCACCACATGAGTTAGGAATATGAAACATTTCCATGACCCCAGAAAATTCAATTCAAATTCAGTATTTTTTCTTACTTTTACAACTCTTAGTTTTGCTACTGTTCGAGTTTCATTTGAATGGAATTATATCATAGCATTTTTCTATAAATCTTTTCAGTTAAGAAATAATTTATATTTTCACAAATAGGGTAGTTAACATTTTCATTGCTAAGTAATATTCATATGTATGAATATATGATGATTTGTATGTGGATATTTGTTTGAGGCTATCATAAAACTGCTTTAAACATTCTTGTACCAGTGTTTTTGTGAACATATAATTTCATTTACTTTGGGTAAATATTGGAAAATCCCGATCATCTATTTCATTTTAAAGGAGATTACCACAAGAGTTTTCCAAAGTGCAAAATCTTTCCTAGTTTGCATACTTCCAGCAATATAGGAATGCTCCAGTTGTTTCATACCCTTGCCAGCATTTTTGATTATCAGTATTTTTTTATTTTAATCATTCTAGTGAACATGAAATGGTGCCTCAAATTGAAATTAATTTGCATCCTTTTTTGCCACCTAACGATACTAAGTGTCTGCAGATGGTTATTGGCCAGTGGTATATCTTTTTTGTAAACTGAGTCTCTTAACTGTTTTTCTACTTTTTCTTCTTTTTATTATTGATTTGTAAGAGTTCTTTGTATAATATAGATACCAGTCCTTTATGTTAAGAATATTTCTTGCAATCAGTTGATAGCTTGTCTTCATTCTTAGTGTATTTTGATAAGCAAACATTTTAAAAATTGAATAAATTCATTAATTTTTAATTTTATGCTTACTACTTCTTATTTTGTGTCAATAAACACTTTGTCTAGTCCAAGATATTTGTCAATGTATTATCCTAGAATCATTATAGTGTTAGTTTTACATTTTAAGCCTTGATCTAATGTGAATCAATTATTGTATGAGTTGAGGCAGGCAGGAAGCAAGGAACATTTGTTTTCATACATGTATCCAGTTGCTTCAGCCCCTGATAGAAAAGACTTTCCCTTCTCTATTAAATTGCTTTGGTACATTTATCCAAATTTATTTACTATATAATTATAAGCCTATTTCTGGAATGTCTGTTTTGTTCTATTGATCTATTTTTCTGTTTTTACTTAAATACTATATTGTCCTAATTACAGTAGCTTACTGTAAAAGTTAATATCAGGTACTTTCAGTCCTCCAGCATTTTTTTCATGATCATGTTGACTATGCTCAGTTCTTTCATTCATATAAATTTGAAATCATTTTATCCATTTCTAGTAAAGCCATTAGATGAGATTATGATAGAAATTACATTTAATCTATTAGTCTTCCAGTCCATAAATATGATGTCTGTCTCCATTTACTTGAAGACTATCTCTAATTTTACTCAGCAAAGCTTTATAGCTGTCAGTGAAGGGACTTATATATCTACTGTTAACATTCATTTCTCAGATTTTCTATTTTTATCAATTTTATGGTAAGTAAAATATCTTAAATTCAATTTTGAAATTATTTCCAGTTAATAGATAAAAATATGATCTGTTATTTATATTGACCTTGCATCTTAAGAACATGCTAAATTTATTCATAGATTAAATTTTTATTGTTAGTTTTTTGTTTGCTTATTTGATGTTTTATAGATGTCTTGGTAGTATTTTCTGTACAGATTATTGGGAAATAGATTGATTTGTACATCTTTCATTAAAATCTGTATACTACTCATTCCTTATTTCTTCACTTATTGCACTGGCTACACCTTCCAGAACAATGTTGGACAGACATGAGGTGGGAACAAACTGCACTTGTTGCCCAATTCTTAAGGTTGTCACATTATTTTAGTTTAAATCTATTCATATTTCTAGATTTAAAGTCTGTCTCTCTTGTAGAGAGAATATTACTGGATTTTATTTTTTATCCATTCGGACAACCAGATTTTTAATTCAAATATTTATTTATCTTTGACGTCATTTTTATACGGCTAGTTTTATCTATATCATTTTTATATTGTTTTGTTTTGGTGCCATTTGTTATTTTACTATTCCTCTTTTCCTGCCTCTTCCAAGTTAATGGATTTTTAAAAAATATTCCTCTTTATCTTATCAATCAGCTTTTAATGCTATCTCTTGGTATTATTTTTAGCAAAAGCTCTAGGGATTGCAATATGCGTCTTTAATTCTCCAAAGTCTACCTAGAGATTTTATGCCGCAATATGGAAAATGAAAGAAACTTGAATATTAGAATTTCTTACTCTCCTTTTCTACTATTATAATTATATGTAAGAAGTACAGAACTTTACAATATAATACAATGGATTTTGATTTATACAGTTATCTTCCAAAAAGAGAAAAAAAGGCTTTAAGATTTTAGACAATTTATTATTCACTTGAGCTCATTACTTCTTTCTGTAGATAAATTGCAGTTTGTGTCCATTTCTAAAATTCCTTTAGCATTTCTTATACTGCTAAAATATTGGCAAGACATTTTCTCAGCTTTCATATATCTAGAAATATCTTAATTTCAACCTCTATTTGGTAAATATCTTTACCGGGTATAAAATGTTGAATGGACATATTTTTAAGCACATTAAAAGTACCATCCCATTGGCTTCTAGCCTCCATCATTTTGTTTTTGAACTGTTTTGTTTCTTTTACAGTGCTGCATGTTGAACCCAGGGCCTCAGGCATGCCAAGCAAGAGCTCTACTATGGAGCTACATCACCAGCTATTTGGTTATTTGAGACAGTGTCTGACTAAGTTGCCCGGGTTGGCCTCAAACTTAGGCAGCTTCTCTTCAGCCTGCCAAGAAGCTGGTACTACAGGACTGATCTACCACCCCGGCCTTTGGATCTATCATTGTAAGAAAAGAAGTGATCACTGGGATCATTATCTTGTTTGCTCCAGCCAACACATATACCATGGTCTCCAGGGGATATTGGTCATCATTGGTTAGGAAGTGGAGACTTCAGTCCAGTCACAGAAGTTGTACTCCCCAAGAGCTCTCATCTATGATCAATAGGCTGCACACCAAACTATCCAGAAGGACCTACCCATGCATGCCCAACAACCCCCATGCTCACCTCTTATCATATATGTGACAGTGCTAATAAGAGGGACAAAGGGAGGAGGCTGGAGACAGAGGCAACTGGCACCAGTTATTCCCAACTTCCCATCCTTCCCCATCTTAGTAGGTACAAGAAGGAGGTAAACAGGAGGAAGAAATATGTGTAGTTTTTCCTGGTATTTATCCTTTTCTTTGTTTTAGACCCAGTGGTAAAAGAAAAAAGTAAACAAAAGGAGACAGACATTATCTCATTGCTCTCATGCTCTCCCTATTAGCCCAAATTTGAATCCTTTGTTCTTCTAGTGTCTATGTAAATTCTTCTTCACACTCCATCCCCAGGTCCAACTTTGGCTCAAAGTCCAGCTTCCCCTTACCCCAACCCTGTCAGCATCTCACTCTCTTCTTCATTCCTATTTCTAAAATCATTTTTTAAATTTGTTCTTATTATTATACATGGCAGTAGAATGTATTTTGACATATTATACATACGTGGAGCACAATTTCCCATTCTTCTGGTTGTATGTAATGTAGAATGACATTGGTCATATATTCATATAAAACAAAAGAAAGTAATGTCCAATTACTTTGTATTATTTTTAGCGAAATAATACCTTCTTTCCTACCTTCTTTCCTATTCCCATCCCTCCTCCCTTCCCTTCATTCCTCTTTGTCTAATCCAAAGTACTTCTATTCTCCCCTACTCCACTCTCTCCCTTATTATATAGATCCATCATTTCTAATGAGACATCAATCATAACTATATCATTGCTTACCAATATGTAATGTGTTTTGTTCTCTAGTTGCTTTTAAGGACTTTTTCCCTTTATTTTTGATTTTCAGAAACATGTTACATATGCTTACATATTGCTTTCTTTGTATTTATTCCATGTAGCATTTTGCTGATATTCCTGATTTTGTAAGTTAATATTTTTCAATTAATTTGTGAATATTTGGCCAAATTTTGAGTATAGCTGTTTGAGTTCTGCCTCATGAGACCCAGGTGAAGATATCCTCAAGCAAAAAGCCTCGGCTTTCCTCCTGGGACTTGAATTACAAGTGTGTGAGCTTGAAATTGTCTCACAACTCAGAGGAGCTTTGGCTTTTTAAAATTTTTCCAATCATTTTTCTCTCTACACTTCACATTTGATCATTTCCATTGATCTGTCTTCAAGTGCACTAACCCTTTCTTCATATCTTTCTTGTCTACAGCTAAACCCATCCAGTGAATTTTTTATTTAAGCTTTTGCAATTTTTTTATTTTGAATTTTCCATTTGGTTAGTTTTGTTGATTATACTTCTCTAATTGAACTTCACTATCTGTTCAATCATTATTTTATTTCTCTGTGGGTCCTTACGATACTAAAATGGAAACTTTGAAGTTCTTGTCTTCTAATTCCAAATTCTTGATCATTTTTGAGCCTGTGTCTATATAATGCTGCTTTGTTGTTCTTTTTCCAGTGGATTAAAAATGTCTTTGTACATCTATAAATTTTACTATATATTGGACCTTTCAGATAAAAACATTTTAGAATTCTCTTTTCTTGTAAATAATATTGACTTTATCCATTCATCTATTGAAGGGCATCTAGGTTACTTCCACAGTTTAGCAATTGTGAATTGTGCTGCTATAATCATTGAAGTGGCTGCATTACTTTAGTGTGCTGTTTTTAAGTCTTTAGGGTATAGACGAAGGAGTGTGGTATATATACACAATGGAATATTACTCAGCATTAAAAGAGAATAAAATCATGGCAGTTACAGGTAAATGGTTGGAGTTGGAGAATATCATGCTAGAGTTAAGTAAGCCAAGCCCAAAATACCAAAGGCCGAATGTTTTCTCTGATTAGTGGATGCTGACCCATAATTGGGGTGGGAGTGGAATAATGGGAGAAATGGAGGAACTTTGGATAGAGCAAAGGGGAGGGAGAGAAAGGGAGGGAGCATGGGGGTAGGAAAGATGGTGGAATGAGATGGACTTCACTGCCCTAGGTACATGTATGAAGACACGAATGGTGTTTCTCTACCTTGTTTACAACCAGAAAAATGAAAAATTGTGTTCCATATGTGTACTGTAAATTGAAATGCATTCTTCTAAAAGAAAATAAAAGAAGCTGGGTGCGATGGTACATGCCTGCAATCCTAGCACTTTGGGAGGCTGAGACAGGAGAATAGCAAGTTCAAAGCCAGCCTCAGCAATGGCGAGGCACTAAGCAACACAGTAAGACACTATCTCTAAATAAAAACACAAAATAGGGCTGGGGATGTGGCTCAGTGATCAAGTATCCTGAGTTCAATCCCCGGTACCAATAAAAGAAAGAAAGAAAAAAAAGAATATTGACTTTTATTCAAGCAGACAGTGGAATCACTGCCTTATCACTTTGAATATATGGATGTTTAGTTTACTTTACCAAGGCCCTTTAGTTTGGTGGGACTGAAATGCCAAACTTCTTTTCATCTGTAGCATTTATCTGCTAAATTCCCTCATAATCCTTCGTGCTCTCCAGCTGTGGTTTTCTGTTGGGCTCCTTGAAGTCCCCTAAAAGCATTCTACTGTGTTCAGCCAAGAATCTGAAGAGGATTATATTCATATTTGAGAGCTCCATTCATTCCAGACTTTTCCTCTTCAATTTCCAGTCTCTCATGCCCTCCTAACTCTGCCCAATGATGCCTCAAACTAAGAAAAATGCAGCTTCTACCTGATTTGTAGCCTCCCTGCAGACCACACTGGATAGGATTTCATAAATGCTAAAAGGAAGTTCTTTCTTAGTGGACTGCATTTAGAGTGCTTTGTTTCCACTCGTCCTCTTGTTGCTTGCTTACAGTGGTTCTCTATGTTTATAAACTGGTGTGTGTGTGTGTGTGTTTGTGTGGTTTTGTTCAGAGTTTAAAATTGTTATATGCAGAATTATTCTGACAACCTATTCCCCATGGCTGACCAGTAATTTCCTTTTGATATTATTTATTGTGTGACAATGAATTGGTAAAAAAAAAAAAAAAAAAAAAAAAAAAATATGCAGAACTCCAACAGCTGCAGTCAAAATTTGGCCAAAATTTCACAAATTTGTTGAAGCATAATAACTTAGAAAATCAAGAATCTCAGCAAACCTCTACATGGAATAAATACAAAAGAGACTACGTATAGGCATATGTGGCAAAGTGCTGAAAAATCAATGATAAAGAAAAAAGTTTTAAAAGCAGCTAGAGAAAAAAAGACACATTATAAATTGGTAAAAAAATAAAGCTCAGACTTTTCAGTGTCAAATAAACAGCACTGCATCTTCCTGTATCTAACACATAGTAGTAACCTTTATATTCTCATAAAAGCGTTGAGTAGGTGGAATCAAGGGGCATTGGTGGGGAACATACTGTGACTTTCAAAATAAAGAGATTTACAAATGTAGCAACACAAGTGGGGTATAGTTTGTTCTGTTGCCTTATTTTCCAACAAGAGTATTTGAACATTATTGTGTTCAAATACCTTTTCTTGCCAAGTCAACATAATCAAACAAATAGATTAAGAAGGTGAAAGAGCACTCTGGGGTATTTTAAGGCAAACTAAATAACACTCCTACACATGAAAACTGTTAAATGAAAATCATCTCTCAGGGAAACTGTGCTGGTCCTCAACTTCTGTTTAGTCCACTCTACCTAAGAAGAAGGTTATGTCCTTCTCTTTAAGGTATTCAAATTCTTATTTCCACTGCTACATTTGGCAATATTTTCTCGTCAGTGGTGGGACAATGGCAGGAATGGGAGAGATAAGGAAAACCAGAGGTTGGAGATTAGGAGCAAGGTCACGTTCAGGTTACTGACTCTTGGGAAAGGCTTACAGGAATTGGAGTCATGGGATTCAACCATGACCAGTGGGCCACCCTCTCATGGCACAAGAAAGAAGGAGGAAACATGGTGACAAAATACCCATACTCTGTTAAAGATTAAGCAGCAGTTTCAAACACTAATTGCTACTGAAGATTTCCGCTGCCAGTACAGGGAGCAAATCAGGGTGAGATCCTGGGGAAATTTGAGATTTTAACTAGAGATAGATTAACACAGGATATGTATTTTAAAAAGTGTTTTCAAGGATGAGAGTGACCTTGTTTCAGACCTCCTGCTTTCAAATCCCAGGTCCATTATCCTCTAGTCTCAGGATTTGCAAGGTGTTCATTAATTTAATCTTCACTTTACTGGGACATCTGGGAGGAGTCAGTAGTGACTGAGGACCAGACCTGAGTCCCCAGTTGTCTCAATTTACCTACAGAAGCCTGAGCCTCCTCCAGATTTGGTCTTTTCAAATGCACTCTGGCCATTTCAATCTCTCCTTTCTCTACTCCTATTTGTTTTTATTTCACTCCTTCCAAATTATTCTTTTTCTCCCTTGAACTAAACAAATATTTCAATTCCTTTAAAAAATTTTAGATCAACTTTCTAACCAGTCTATCTACTTTTACTTCAAAGCCTGCCCTCAGAATATCATTGGTCCAAATGAAGCTTCCTTTATCCCAACAGATGTTTCATATCTATTTATGTAGTCACTAGACACCAATGCTATAAGCACTTTAACAGCTCTAAGCATTCTATATATTTCTACCTCGAAAAAGGCAATATAAAAAAAATGGCACTAAAAACACAAGAGAAATAAACACAAAACTGTCCTTTGAAAGCTTATGAAAGTTATTCAACAGAGCAGTCACTTTTAATTAGAAATGCTACAAGCCTGCAAGAGTGTAATTCCTTAAAACATAGAATTTGCTGATTGACAGGCAGGAGAAATCACCTGGAATCTGCCTATCTCCTATCTCAGCAATTCTGGCTCTTTCAAGTCTTTTCTGAAAGACCAGCATTAGTGGAGCCTTTTATATCCAAGCTTGGATACTTCCAGAAGAAAAAAATTGAGCATATGCTTTTCAGTTTGTGAGATAACTTGTTTGATTCTTAGTGGTAAAGAACACAGTGTCCTCTGTCCCTGAGATTTTTTCCTGCTTTCTAGAATCATTGGCGATTTCTATAGGTTATACCTTTGCTCTAAATCATTCAGGCCTGCAATAAATAATTTGAGATGTTTAAAACACCATCATGAAAAATATATGATTGGGCTTGTTTTCTGTAGGAGAAAATGAAGGGGGATTGTCTATTATCAAGTAAAATCAAGGAAAGTGACTTCTTCCACAGCCCTAGGTTTAAATTGCTTGATGTTCCATGACTTATATAAAGTTGTTTCTAGGAATTACATTTGCACACAGATAGATGGAATCTGTCTGATGGTGTCAGGAGTAGAATCCTCAAGTGCAGCTTCTGTTCAAGCCAACCTGGCATGAACAGATATCTTTGATTTTAATTTTGCATTGCAGTTTTTAACTGAACAATCACATGAAAAATGTGAAGGGCCACTTTGCACTTATGACCTAAAACACTGGAAATAGTAAAATGTATTCTTTTCATGCTTTGAATAAAAAATAAAACAATTTCTCAGGGGCAAATATTTGTTCTTGCCTCTGATGGATGCCATGATGAATTTTGATATAAGTATGAGACATAACATACTTCAATTTTTAGTGGTCTCTAACAGTGATTTCAGAGTACTCCTGGAGACAATCAAAACAACAAGCAAAAAGTCATACCTGTTTGAATCCTCTTGCTCTGCCATACAAATCCATTAAAAAATGAAAATTCCACAAATTTACCACTCAAATATTAGTATGGTTAAAAATTATAAATCAAAATTTTAAAAATTGTTTATTGACTGTGAAATAAAAGATATGAGGGTCTGTATTATGGGAGAGAATATAGGGAAGGTGCAATCTTTTCTCTTAAGGGATTCATTGACATTTTACTAACTCCAAAATATAATCCATCTTCAAAAGATGAGTTTGCCATCAAGATTGATTTTTTTTAATGTGTTGCTGATTTTAGATGCAATTCTCTAATATTAAGCCAATCAACCATGGAGCAAGGAATTCTAATTCAACAGAAGTGATATCACCTATTTGGATGCCCAAAATATGTAAATGTATATTTAAAATGAAGCCCCATTAAAAGCCTATGACATAATATTGTGTCTGACTCATATTGAATTAATTTCCCCTTTTTTGTAATTCCTAACCTTCAGATCAAATTTGTGAGATTTTAAGTGGTATATCTAGCCTGCCTCCAGTTTATAGTTATGTGAAAATTTTGTTTCCCAATTCAAAACCCCAGATTCAACTGAGCCCTTTGGATATGTCTATTGATGTTGTGGAAAAAAAACAACACTTAAACTCTAAAGTCAGAGTCTGTATTCCCTGTATTCCACCCTGTTGTTGTAGCTGGCAATGTAGCTATGGCTCTAGTTACCTGACTTCTCTGAGATATTGTTTTCTCTGTAAATGCAATAAGGTATGCAATTTCTCTAGTACATGATACATTGTAACTACTGTAAACAGAAAACATTTATCCTCTTAGTTGAGGATCTGGCAATGCCTGGATTGCTCATCCTGAAGAACAGTGATTACTAGATTCATGATTATTTTAGTGCTTAAAGGAACAGGACAACCTCCTCATTCCTTTTAACGAGGAGGAGGACACCGAGATAGGACGAATGTCACTTTCCTAAAGCCACACACATTTAGTGGCAGAACTTGGATCAGGTCTTGACATCTAACCCAGTCCTTCTGTATATTAGAATAGATAAGTCTGCATGATCTTAGACCGACTTTATAATGGCCTTTAATTAGAAAATTAGGAGTTGTCCCATTCTCAATCTCTTTCTCATAAGAGGTAGTTGCTAGAGCTCTGGATTTAGGCAGAGAAATAAGCATTAATCATTAAACTACAGGCTTTATTTTCCTCCAAAATAACAAAAAGAGGGATTTTTAAAGCCATAAGTTTATTTTACCATCACTTAGCTATTCCTCCAAAAGATAAAAACAGGCTAAAATATGGATAATTGAAAGTTCCAGTTAACTAGGTCCTAGTTAATCTGATTTTATTATTTCTAAACCACTTCATTACAAACTCTTATGAGGTATAATTGTTTTAGAGCCTGTTCCATATGGCGCCTTCTGCTCTCTAAGCTGAGCTAACCCCAAAAGGAACCTTTTGGATTCAATCTGAGAGCTATACTCAGTTCTCAGAATGAAGATGGCATTTAGTCTCCTGTTTGTGAGCTGGTGCCTTTTCCCATATTTTTATTTTTAAAAATCCAATTTGAGCTTTTTGCCTCATGTCCTCATCTCAGACACCATGAAAAAAAGTGAGTGAAAGAAAATCTTCTCCCATAGAAAACTCTCACACATAATGATGCCAACAGTCCTTTCATTTTACTGGTTGCCTGGCTGACTAGTATATTGGAAATAAGTGAAGATGGGAAAATAACAAGGAAGTAGTTTCTGCTGAGGGGAACAAATTCTATAGTTATGAAGTTGTGAGGAAAAGCACAATGAAAAATAATCTTAGTATCACAGAAGAAAGCCATTTTCAGCAGTAAAGCAGTAACAAGGAACTGAAAATCTTAGGAAACACTTGAAATGGGCAGTAATAGCACAAGGCACTACAATGCTTTAAATTGCAAGGTGAATTGAATGATGGAGAGACTGTCTTGAGAACTCTTGAGATTAGTTCTAGATGTGTTTTATTTGCTTTTCCTTTTCCCTCCTTCTTTTCTAAGCAATTACTTCTTCTATTTAGGCCTTCTACCTTTATGTCACATCGACAGGCAAAGACACTTAAGGTATCATTAATTAAGATGCCATTTGTAGCTCTACTGTGAAGCATAATCACTTGTTAGCTAGAGATCAAAATTTATGACTTAAAATATTTACACAGCAGGTCTTGCTGTGAAGTTCAAGACTAATTCAAATTGATGACAGGAACTAACTAGACCTTTGAAATGAAGCATATACTTTTCAAATTTCAACAGAAGGATTAGAAATTAATTTATGGACTGCAACAAGTAGCAATTCTTCCTGACTTTCAATGTTCTACACCAGTTGTTCTTTATATAACAAAGAGAATATTGTTGTTTATGTGGTTTTCTAAGACTAAAGAGACAAGTGAAGGCTTAGCATGAATTATTCCTATGTGCACAAAAAGTCAGTAGCAATGACATAGCAGTATCAGAGACTTTTACTTAGATAGTATCTGTTTTAAGATACTGAAAATGCTCTTCAATATCATGTTAACCAAAGGTACTCTCATAGTATCTTAGAAGCTGAGAAGGTGTCAAAGGATCATCTTTCTTGTACTGATGGGAAAATGGAGCAGAGCTGGATCTGTGATTTAGCCAAGATCAAATGTCAATAAGCAAACAATCTCAAAATCAGAGCCTTTTCAGTCTCAATTGACAGTCCTAGCCCAGAGGGTCAAATCTCTAGGTATTATGTGAGAAAATAACATGACAGTTTTGTAGGATCTCAATTTAGTTTTCTTTTTTTTTTTTTCCACACAGAACTTTTTGTTTTCATGGGCAAACTTTGGATACATACCCTATAACATCATCTGAAAGACCTAATTGAACTTTTGTTATTTGCAGAGGAAAAAACTCTACATGTGTGATTCAGTTATACCACATATTAATCTTACAATTGATTTATCTCTCCACTATATTAGTATATAGAGCAGTCTCCCCTTATTTATACTTTTGCTTTCTTTGTTTTCAGTTACCTATAGTCAAATATGGTACAATAATATTAAATGAAAATTCCAAAAATAAAAAATTCACAAGTTTTGCATGCAAATCTGAAGACTGTGATAAAATCTCACTCCATCCTGTCCCATCCTGCCCAGGTGTGAATCTTCCTTTGTCCAGTGTATCCATGCTGTATATGCTACCCATTTGTCAGTCATCTAGTAGTAGTGCAGGTTATGAGATCAACTGTCATTGCATCACAGTACTTGTGTTCAAGTAATCCTTATTTTTTTAACAATGGTTCAAAGTACAGGATTTGTGATGCTGGTAATTTGAATATGTCAGCAAGAAGGCTTAAAGTATTTCTTTTACATGAAAATGTGAAAGTACAATAAGATATTTTGAAAGAGAGTGAGCAATCACATTTATATTTTGTTACAGCATCTTATATTTTGTTTTATCATTAGTTGTGGTTGTTAATCTATTATTTGTGACTAATTAATAAATTTAATTTTATATGCATGTATAGGAAAAAACAGTACCATCCCAGTATATATCAGGATTTAGGTATATACTGGGAATTTTGGAACTATCCCCTACAGATAAGGGGGGCTGCTATATTCATGTTTTAAGCAGGTGTAAGGAAGGCATTTTAAAGTAAGTGTATGAAAGAAATTGCATACCTCCTGGAAAGCAAACCACATGCACCAATTCTTTCCTCTTTGCAGATTGTGTGCTCTAAAATCCCTTTCAAAGGAATCATTTGTGCTTCTGACATTAATGGTAAGATAGGCTCAAGCATTTATAAAAAAGAAAAGAGCTATGAGGATTTTGTCTGTATAGTATTGTAGCTATTACAGATTTTCAATTAACCTTTGTGCCTGCTTGGCAAATCCCATAATGGTCAGACTCCAGTATCACACACTAAGTCACAGTGTGCAAGTATACAGTAAGAGATTTAACTACTACTAGAAGGCAATTCCTTAAAAAGGGGAGAGGGGTTGAAAAAGAAATTATCGTAATTATTTACATGTATTTTTACATGTATTAATACATTATTATATGTATTATTTACATGATAAAAAGGAAAAATTCTCATCTGAGAGAAAAATATCTATTATTACTCAATACAGTAATAAATATCATTAATGCATCCAAGCACAATGTCATCACTAAGTTATATTTTAATCCACGTAGAAATAGACTATTGTACTTAGGTATTGTATAAATCACATGAAGAAAACATAACCCTATCCCTTCCAGAGCTCACAACACTGTTACAAGACACTCATCTGTAAAAAACACAAATAAATGACACCAGATATAAAATATTATTTTCATTATGTTCAGAGTCATTTTTCTGTGTTTTGAACATGTTACTAAATTTATGCATAAAAAGAAGAGAAATGGAATTGGGAGGTATGTATCTCAGTGATAGAGTGCTCACCAAGCATATGTGTTGGATCCCCAGTACAGAGAGAGAGAGAGAGAATGGCTCTGTCCTTCTGTGAAATGATATTAGCTCTTAATTTTATTATCCCCCAATGTCAAAAAGGTTAAAACAAAGCATGGAGGGAACTCAAAGAACTTCATAGACATGGAATACTTTTGAGAGTTATTGGTTTTACCTTCTTAGAGTATTTTCTGCTCTGGAAGTCAACTTCTCTTGCGTGTCAGGATCCACTTATTTACCTTTAAGGCTTCTCTGATGCATCTACTTGAGTCATTGAGCCCAAGGACTCTTTTAATTCAGATAAAATCCTCAAAGGAGAACAAAATTCTCCTCCTTAATATACTAGAAGATGATATGACTTCCTATATTTATTTGTTCTCCAGATAACCTATCTTACTTCTGAAAAATCTCCAACTGAATACTAAACCAAGAGGCTTAGCAATAATCTTTTAACATGAGCTGCTTATAGATAGAATTCAAACATTCCTAAAAAAAAAAGTTATAAGGGGAAAAGAATGAGAAATATTATTTGTCTTAACTACATCAAGTTCATTCCAGAAGCACAAAATCCATCAAGAATGGGTACTTGTTTAAGATATATTTAGAAAGCTTGATGACAAGTAACAATTCAAAAAGCAAAGCTGCAAAACCTCCTGGAAATGGAGAACTTATACAATTCCAGAATGTGAAAGACTGAAAGTCTTCATCTTTTGAACTTGAATTATGAGTGGCCCTCTGGTATCCTACAGAAAATTATACCAATGATTCATGGAGAAGGTAGGCAGGAGACCAAAATATGGATATGCCATGAGCAGATGCTGAACCAGACCTGACAGTTTTATATAGACACAATCAACCCACAGAACCCTGTATCTTCACAGGAAACCAATGGTGTCTGTTTGGCATGGAGAGAGGGGTGTCAACATTTTCCCAGTTTTTCCCTCTTCCTTCTATGTATAGACAAGCATTCTTTCAAGTAAGTAGTCTTCCCTAGAATACAATCATGTGAGCATATGGGGGTTATTGGGTGGGTGTGTACATAGAGTGCTTCTGATTTTCTTCTTACCTCATTGATTTCTCCTTTCTTTTCTTACTTTTCTTACTCTCTTGACAATCTTATCCAATTTCAGGACTTTCCCCAACATTGAAAAGCCAATGACTTTCAAATTTCTATCTTGAGTTCCAAACTCACTATTAATGTGTTTAGTAACTTCCTTTGGATACCTAATGGCCATATCATATTTAACTTGCCCCAGGCTAAATCTCTGATGTTCATTCCCTCAATCAAAACTATCAACTTCTGCCTGTAGCCTTCCTTGTCACAGAGGATAGCAATTCCTAACTAAGGCTCAAGTCCAAGACCTTTAGCTCATTCTTTACTCCTCTTTTTTTTTCTTACTACATTTGTAAAAATTCTCTTATCACTCAGTCCATCACTTCCACTCTTTCATGCAGTTCATAACCACTGTCATCTAATTACCTCTCACCCCATGATGCTGTTTAAGATAGGAAGACACACTTTTCCTTTACAGAGAACCTATATTATCTGTGGCCATTTGAATTTTTCTTATCCTTGCCTCTCATTTGGAAAAAAAAAATGTATGTTGACTTTTGGTTAGAAAAATAATTTCTGACTAATACAATGTATATTTTCCCAAATGTATTGTTTGACTAAGTCCTATAGAATCTTGAATTTTGACACTTAGCCTAGGTTTTCAAAACTCCCAAATCATCTTCTCTGTTTGGATAATTTATCCTGTGAGAATGGATGCTTTACAAAATTTTATTTTAGTAAGAAAAAGAACAAATTGAAAATAATTTCTAAAAAACAAAATAAAAGTATATAGTGGATTTTATAGGTACAGTCTGATGTCCTTAAAGCAGATTAAGTGGTGTGCTAGTTTGGCTGGAGGGACTCTTCCTTTGCAAGGAACAGGTCTGGTTATTTTTAGGAATCCAGAATCCATGATAGCCTTAAAAATAACCCTTCCTTATTCCTTCATTGTGCCAGTTCTCTTATGTGTAGTATTTCCTTTAAAAGGAAAATTTAAGACATTTTATAGTCTCTTTCACAGTAAACTTTTAATTAATATCTATAATACCATCATCTCATTACACCAAGCCCCTCATAAGATAACACCAATTGCCTGTGGATGACTCCACTCAGATTAAAAATTAACATATGGTTCTGAACTAAGTGATGAGAATTCATAGAAATTCTGGAAAGGCTACACTTGAATTAACTATGAATAATTCTAAATCAATAATCTGAGATGTTCAATGAAATGATTTTCTTATGTTAGTCAGCTTTCTATTACTATAACAAATATCAAAGATAATCAACTTATTAAAAGAAATGATTAATTTTGGCTCACAGTTCTGGAGGTATAGTTCATGATTGGTTGGCTCCATGGCTTTTGATCCTGTGGTAAGGCAGCATATCAAGACAGAAACAAATGACAGAGGAAATTGATCCCATAATGGCAGGCTCATGAAAAATAGCAGAAGAGCTCAAGGCCCCACAATTACTTTTGAGAACATGCCCCAGTGAGATAAGACTTGGCCCCACCACTTAAAGTTCCCACCACCTCCTAAGAACCCCAAGCTGGGGAATAAGCCCTTACCACATGGGCATTTGAGTGACATTCTAGGTCCAAACTACAGTGGTTGAATTTCATTTCTACTTTGAATGTTCATTCTTCTAGGTGATGGAAATAAGGTCTTTGTCAATTCAGGTTCTTTCTCACCTTCTTTTTCCCATGTTTTCATGCTCTATTCTATTCAAAAGGTAAAAAAGTTACTGACAGGAACAACATGAACAAAATTGTATAATATGTCTAAATGGGAGATGGACTTTCTAGGTCACTGAGATAGCAGGGTATATCCAATGTTGTGTGGCCTTGATGAGGATAAAGACTCACTGAGGTCAAGTTAGTTCAAGAACTGAGAAGGTTGATATTTGTAGACACTCTTTTCAATGGAAGTACCAACACTATTAGTGTCCTTCTAAAACAGTGTTATAAGCCCCCATCAAAAGCACAGTGACTGAAAAAGACCCACCACTCTGGCAAGATCTTAGCTGAGAAGAAATTGTCACCAGCTACAGCAAGCCCCACACAGAAGAGGAACAGGAAATGCTATATGAAGATATTTGCTTTTGTGCCTGCTCCATGTGGTAACCTCGGTTCTGTTATGTTCAGCATCCTTGGTTTAACAAATTTGTGGTATTAGTAGATATATATTCTCCTCTTGCCATTCAAAATTATCCCATCTAGAGATCTTATGGGTAAGTCATCTCTAACGTGAAGCCTAGGAGTGTATTTCTTTGTTTAATTAATCAATCACTAAATAAAACAGTGCTGATCATTGGCCTGCCTATGAGCTGCAGATATTTCTAGGACCTGGCAGTGCAGGGCAGTAGTCTGGCTAGACAGCAGGGGTTAACAAGACTCTGAGCCGTGGGACTTCTGGGGTGAAGGGCAAGCTCCTTGTCTCTGTCATGTTGCTGCCATTGCCTCACATCACCCAAGACCCTGACCTGCAGGGCTCTCACCCAGACCCAGCATGTAACCTAGTTTTTGCTTTGTTATTGCTTACTGTGAGCTCTGACTGATTAGCCTGGAAATAGCAAATCTAGAGCAAGTGACTGCCTCTATATTGCTGCCAAAAGTAGCTACAGAACTTTTAGTCTTGAGGACATAATCACTACAAAAATCACAATATAAATTGTTGGATAATTTATATAAAATATGTAATTTCACATAAATTATATTAGTTCACCAAGTCCTCATCAGTAACATTAGCTGAAAGCTCATTTGCATGAACTCAATAATGTTTCATTTTCTAAATCTAACACTGACTTAAGTCTGTGCTGTCCTCTAGCCACATAGGGCTATTGAACACTTGAAATATGACTTGTGTAATTTTGATTTTATGTAATGTTAATTAGTTGAGATTTAATTTTAAAAGTTGATATTTCAGTTACTGGAAAATTTCGAGTACTCTGGAACAACTTAGGTATGGAATCTACTTTTTCTATTGTCTACCTTATGAAATACAACTACAGATAAAATATTTCCAGTATAAATAAGCTAATTAGGTATGTTGGAAGTGTAAGATACTGGTTTTGAAGATTTAGTATGAAAAAGGAGGAAGCAAAATATCTCAATAGTTTTAGGTTGTTTACATTTTGAAAATATTATTTCAGATATATTGTATAAAATAACAGTATAAAAGTTTATTTCACCTACTTCTTTTTATCTTTTTTAATATGACTATTAGACAATTTAAAATTACATATCTAGCTTGAACTATGTTTCTGTTGCATAGTTCATTTAGGCAAAAGGTGCCGATCAATTATCTTCTGATACTTTAAAAGCCTTATCATTTTCTATAAGAGTTTGCCCCAAACATTTTAAGTTAGCATTTTAACTGAGATTGTCCTGGCAAAAATAAAACCCCTGTATTTTTTCCCTATAAAAAATTATTGTAGGAAAACCTCTCTCTCTTTTGAATAGGAATGTAGGCCTTCTTATGCAAAGCAAAAAGGAAGAATTGCTTAGACTCTCTCTTCTCCAGAATTTGCATCCAATAATGCATTCTCGACATTATTTCTTCAGTTTCTGCCATCACTGAAGCTCTTTCTGTTGAAAATCCTCCTGAGTGAAATAAAGAGAGCGGATGAATGAATGAAACAGA
The DNA here is from genome assembly GCA_004024805.1 of Geosciurus inauris. Taxonomy (NCBI): domain Eukaryota; kingdom Metazoa; phylum Chordata; class Mammalia; order Rodentia; family Sciuridae; genus Geosciurus; species Geosciurus inauris. Next base: position 35,735 of record PVHX01012281.1, on the reverse strand, counting down.
TTAGGATGTTATTTCCTTTTTCTTTTGTTTCTTGCAAAATGCACCATATGGACATATCACAATGTGCCTTGCAGAAATTAGAATCACTGATAAAGTTTTATTTCTTTTAAGAATGACATAAAGTACTCATGATGAATGAACTTTAAGCATTAAGTGATGAATGAATTTTTGAAAAACCATCTTTTCAGAAATTATATCAAGTTTCTAGAAACATAAGCATCTAAGTTCTTTCTAAGTGGCTTATACTTCAGGTTTTTGAACAAATATAAAGCTTCTGAAAAAGCTTAGAGTGAAGTAAAATCTATACACTTCCAGTTTATCTATGAACACATTTTAGAGATTTACAAATTAAGATTTTAATCAGCTCAAAGTTGAGTTCAATGAGGAAACTAAATCAATTTCATTTTAGGTTTTAAAAGTAATTACATTACTAACATATTTTAGTAAATGCCATCATTGCTAAAGGGTACTGCCAAACAATACTACTACAGACTTGTACATGACTCAAATTGGCCAAATATACAGTAAATCAAAGATTTATTAGAAACCATTTTTTATTAAACATATGCACGCAAAGAATTAAAAACACAAAATTGTCCTGGTTCTTCAGGTATTACAATATAGCCCAGACACAAGAAGTACATGCATAGAACATTCATAGATTAGAATTGAAAGGCTTCAATTAGACAATAACGATTAAAAAGAAAACAGTAGAAGGGGTCAGCATAAGCTAAGATGGAAGATAATAAAGAAAAATCTCAAGGAATGAGAAGAACAATGTAAATATGCACCAAATAGGTACGATTCCTATAATTCAGCTGCAAATATGGTTTTATTTCTGCTTCTGTAATATGTTGATCAAAATACCTTACACAACTTTTTGTTAAAAAGAACGAAACATCCTGGGTTAATAAATATTTTTTAAATGTTCTTAAAAGAAAAAATGAGATTCCAAGAATAAAAGCAATTCTCAAGTGGAAAAAAAAATCTAATTAAGAACAAGAACCCAAAGAAGTAAGCAGAACACTGAAGCCCACCTTTTACCTTCAGGTCATTTGCCTAACTAGGTAGAATTAAGCTTCAATTTTCATAGACTCATGAGATTTTAGAGGTTGCAGTCACAAAGAGATAAATCTTCTGTGTGCCAGCCGACCAAAAATAATCCTCTCTCCTCCATCCCAGAAGCCTAACAAAAAATTAGTCTATCTCAAAACTTAGTGCTGAATAGTGGGGGAACAATGATGACCAAGAATATTGAACTTCAAGCCTACTGTCATAAAGATCCATGAATAAAAATCCACTGCCTCAATGTTTGGAAAAGCTTCAGGTTCAAGATTTAAACCAGTGCAGTCAGGTGCAGTGGCACAAACCTGTAATCCCAGCAACTCAGAAGCCTGAGGCAGGAGGATCACAAATTCAAAGCCAGCTTCAGCAACTTAGCAAGGCTCTAAGCAACTTACCGAGACTCTGTCTCAAAATAAAAAATAAAAAGGGTTGGGGATGTGACTCAGTGGTTAAGCACTCTGGGTTCAATCCCTGGTATAAAAAAACAAAAGATTTAAATCAGTTATCCAAAAATTCTATTCTTGGATAACTGATTTAAATATTTTTTTAGTTAAGTTTTCAGTCAGAAGCAAATGAAAATATTCTTCAAAGAAAATCCTTTCATTAAAAAATAATAATATTCAGCTCACAAACATAAACTAAAGCCAAAAGAAAAAGAAAAGAGGCACCATGTTTGAGAAGAACCAGAAGGAAGGCAGAATCCAAAAGTACTTCATTGAGATAAGGACATTTTCAGATTAAGACCATGAAATAATTATGCTGAATATAGTTAAAGAAAAATTTAAATCCAGAAAATATATGCATTTTGGACAAGTTACATTTAAAATTAACTGAATATAATTTCTAGAAATGAAAACAAGTATAATTTAAAAGCATAATGGGTAAGTTTAATAGAAAATAAATGAGAGATTTGTGAACTGGAAGTTAGATACAAATTAATTATTCAGATTGTAAGTAGCATAGGAAGATAAAGAGATGGAAAATAAAAAAGAAAACTTAAGAGTTATGAAAAATTAAAGTGAGAAAGTATTATATACTTCTACTTGGAGTTTCAGAATGAAACATAGATAAGGAAATACTTCAAAGAATAGTAGTTGATAATTACTCAGAACACTGAAGGATTCTAATCCATATATTCAAGAAGCCAAATGAAACCACACCTAGATACCTCATAGTAAACCTGAGGAAGAATAAAGCAAGGAAATGATATAAAAGCAACCAGAGAGAAGAAACTGATAACCTTCAAGGAAGCAATATATTGGGCTGAGAATTGGCTTCTTATCAGCAGCTACGGAAGCTCAAAAATTAGGCTCATGTATTTAATATATTGAGAGAAAATTATAGAAGCATGTACCTACCAAAAGTATCTATCAAGAACAGGTACAAAATATGAGACTTTCATATAAACAAAATCTGAGTATTTATGTTCAGTTCTCAGTTCTGAAATAAATTTGGAAGGACACATTTCAGGAAGAAGCCAGTTGATCCTGGGGGAGGAACTGAGCTCTAAGAAGAAATAAAAACACATGGTCAAATGAGCATTAAAGATAGAAACTATAATAACAATGAATTATATAGTCAATAAGACAATTAGAAACATACAAAAAGTTAATAAAGGGTGAGTAGAGTTAATGTGCCTTTGTGTTGTCCAAGAGAGTAAAAGAGGTATTGTTAAATTTAGATTTTTGGCAAACCCACATAAATAATGGTTATCTCATACTAGACAAAGGCACTAAAAGCATACATTGGAGAAAAGATAGCTTATGCAACAAATGGTGCTGGGAAAACTTGAATCTATACGTAGCAAAATGAAATTAAACTTCTATCTCTCACCCTACACAAAACTCAACTCAAAATAGATCAAAAACTTAGGCACTAGAACAGAGACCCTGTGCCGAATAGAAGAAAATGTAGGACCAAATCTTCATCATGTCAGTTTGGGACCTGACTTCCTTAACAAGACTCCTAAAGAGCAAGAAAAAAAATCTAGAATCAATAAATGGGATGGATTCAAACTAAAAAGCTTCTTCTCAGCAAAGAAAACAATCAATAATGTGAAGAATTGTGGGGAGCTAGCTCCATGCTATGCCCTTATGACTAGCCATTGTGTGTAAATGGGAAGGGCACGGAGGAAGGAGGGACTATGTGATTGGTTTACTGTTGGTTCTGTGAACTGATCAGCTCGTGGACAGAATTCAGGGGGCTTGTGTGCCTTGCCATATGGACAGCTGTTGCCTACATGCATTGTCTCTGATTGGCCGAATGGCCCTATAAGTTGAATGCTTTTCTGCAAATATATGAGTACTTGCTTTGACTGGACTCCCTGGCGTGTCTGATTGTCCTCAGAGGGCTGGGAATGGGCAGCCATTCGGCTCCAACTCTTCCTGACTTCCACTGCTAGGTGAATGTGGGGGTACCTCTTCAACCCACTGGTTCAGGATGGACTGCAACCCCCGCAAAGAATGAGAGAAAATTTATACCACATGCACCTCAGATAGAGCAATAATCTCCAGGATATATAAAGAACTCAAAAAACTTAACACCAAAACAACAAATAACCCAATCAATAAATGGGCTAAGGAATTGAACAGACACTTCACAGAAGAAGAAATACAATCGATCAACAAATATATGAAAAAATGTTCATCATGTCTAGCAATTAGAGAAATGCAAGTCAAAACCACTCTATGATTTCATCTTACTCCAGTCAGAATGGCACACTTGTAATCCCAGTGGCTCAGGAGGCCGAGTCAGGAGGATTGAGAGTTCAAAGCCAACCTGAGCAAAAGTGAGAGGCTAAGCAACTCAGTGAGACCCTGTCTCTAAATAAAATACAAAATAGGGCTGTGGATGTGGCTCAGTGGTCAAGTGCCCCTGAGTTCAATCCCTGGTACCTGCCCCCTCAAAAAAGAGAATACAAGCAATAATAAATGTTGGCAAGGATGTGGGGGAAAGTACACTTATACATTGCTGGTGGGACTGCAAATTGGTGCAACCACTATGGAAAACAGTATGGAGATTCCTCAGAAAACTTAGAATGGAACCACCAGCTATCCCACTCCTTGGTTTATACCCAAAGGACTTAAAAATCAGCATACTACAATGATGCAGCCACATCAATGCTGATAGCAATTCAATTCATAGTAGCCAAACTATAGAACCAACCTAGATGCCCTTCAACAGATGAATGGATAAAGAAACTGTGGTATATATACACAATGGATTATTACTCAGCCTTGAAGAAGAATTAAATTATAGCATTTGCAGATAAATGGATGGAACTGGAGTATATCATGCTAAGTGAAATAAGCCAAACCCCAAAATCCAAAGGCTGAATGTTTTCTCTGATAAGTGGATGCTGATCCATAATGGGGGCTTGGAGGTAAGGAAAAATAAAGGAACTTTGGATTGAGCAGAGAGGAGTGAGGGGAGGGAGGAGGTGTGGGGTGGAAAGGAGGATGCAATGAGATAGACATTATTACCCTATATACATGTATGACTACACTACCCATGTGACTCTGCACCATATACAGTGAGAGGAATGAGAAGCTGTGCTCCATTTGTGTATAATGTGTCAAAATGCATTCTGCTGTCATGTATAACTAATTAAGACAAATTAAAGAATTAAAAATAATAATGATAAATAAATAAAAATTTATATTTTGGTGAGTTAAGTGCTCATACTGTCAATACAAACAAATAGAAATGGAATATGTATGGTTGGCTCTCCATATTGATGGATTTTGTATTCCTTAAGATTTATGGTGCCTGCTTCTGTACTGAATATATACAGACATTTTCTTTTTGCCATTATTTCCTAAACAATACATTATAAGAAGTATTTACATAGCATTTACCTTGTTTCAGGTATTAGTTATCTAGAGGTGATTTTAAAGTATACAGGAAGTCAGGCACGGTGGCTCAAGCCTGTAATCCCAGCACTTAGGGAGGCTGAGACAGGAGAATTGCAAGTTCAAAGCCAGCCTCAGCAATGGCAATGCACTAAGCAACTCAGTGAGACCCTGTCTCTACATAAAACACAAAATAGGGCTGGGGATTTGGCTCAGTGGTCGAGTGCCCTTGAGTTCAATCTCCAGTACCAATAAATAAATAAATAAATAAATAAAATATACAGGTGAATATATATTAGTTATATGCAAATACCATGCCATTTTATATAAGATACTTGAACATATACAAACTTTGGTGTCTGTGTAGATCCACATGCATATTTCAAATGATCTCTAGATTATTTGTGATACCAAATACAATGCCTACAAATCACTTCATTAACATAGATTCAATAGAGTCCTTGGGGTTAGGAAATTCAAGTTTTGCCTTTTGGAATTTTCTGGAAAAAATTCAAATGTTTTTTATCTGCAGTTGGTTGATTCTGAAGATGTTAAACCTATGAATAAAGTGGACCAACTGATATCAAAATGTATCAGTAATTGCATTAAATGTAAAAGGACTAAATGGGCCATCTAGAAGACATACTTTCAGAATGGATTTTGAAAAAATCAAATGCTAAAGGCTGTTTATGAGAGACACATAGGAAATTGCCTCTTCCAGGAAAATAAAGTACACTTACTTTCGTTCCTCCTCTCATTCAGTAGAACTAAAAAGTTTGAGAATTATATGTAAAACAAACATAAGATGATTCTGAATGAAGGCAAGAAGGCAGAGGGCTAGGGACCTTGAGACCCTGTGAACAACATGGTGGGTGGTTCTGTAAGTTTCCTTTTTGCTTCATCCTATGATGAAGTTGGAAAACTGGAAATGTAAAACAAAAAAACCAAAAAGGTCCAGTAAAAACTTGCTATTTCTAGCCAAGAGTCCAAGGAATGGGACTACCTAGCAAGGAAACAAACAAAACCTTTTAGATATAACTGTGAAACTCTAGATTAAAACCCTAGGAAGAACTGTCATCCTCCCTATATCAGCCAAGTGAGGAATCCAGTCCAAGCATAATAGGCTGTGATGAGGCTCTCCCATCTCCCACCCTGTGGGATAATTCTATAAAAGCCCAAATAGAGCTTATCCCTGCTAGGTTATAAGGGGCCCCCAACTCCGTGCTCTCAACAGAAACACATGGGGAGTCCCTGAATTCCATCCCCACCCTGCAGTAACAAAGATTTCTCTCTCCTGTTGGCATGGCCTCAGAGAAGATCTAGTGGAAAGTCAAGACTGTGACATTTGTCCATTGGCCTAGATGTGGGGAGAGCAGTGATAAACTACTCCTGCCCCTCAGAGCCAGGGAGATGTCAGTGCAGACCAATGGTGGGGGCAGGATGCTCACCCCACCTAGCAGCAACAAGGAGCACCCCTTGGGGGGTCAATCAAAAGCCAAATGGAGAACTTGGAATCCCATTCTCATTTCCCATTCTGCAATAACAAGACTATTAAAAGTTCTGTTAAAACAGAACTTTTAGATAATGTCCAGAATATCAGACAAAGCCCAAAATGTACAGAGTTGTCAAAAAAAATCATTCTCCATACCAAGAATCAGGAAGATCTTAAACTGAATGAAATACATACCTAAAACACAAGAATACAGAAAATCTCATGTAAAAGACAAAGGGGAAAGATACATCAAGAAGGAATTAAACAAAAGAAAGATGATTTGGACAGAATAGACTAAGACTAGAAGCTCAACTTGACATCTATTGGGTCATTTCATCTAAAATTTCAATTGAGCAGGAAAACAAAATTTTAATCTATCTAATAATAAAACTTCAAAACTTATAGACAGATTTTGTCAGAACTAAGGAGAAATGGAGAACAGGGATGCATTTAATACTAGAGCCTAGTCTTCCCTAACCAATATGTCTGAATGACAGATATAATTTATTCAGAAGCCTCATTTAATTCTGGGGAAAATGTGTTATCAAGTATCAAAGAAGATTTTTCCAAAAAAGACACATGTATATTGTCACATTAGCTTCATCTACATCTCTGGCAGTCCTCTGGTATTCCAAGGGAGTATTCTTAGGTTCAAACTGATGACAGCTTTTCTCCTAGGGGAGTGGGTGGCCTGGGAATGAAGAAATGCAGTATGGAAGCCAGCTGTGCCCCACTCTTACCTAAGGCTTCACTGCTTCAGAATATAGGGCTTAGTGAACCTCCGAAAAAAGCATTGGACATTTTCATGAATATGAATAGCATCTGTTAAGATTATGGCATTTCCAACAGAAAACACAACAGTAATGATCACAGAATGCTCCCACTAGAGTTTCTCATGAGTCAGTCACTCAGATGCAAAACAAAGCTTGAACACCCAAAGTTAATCTATAGTCTAATCCCTTATTACTGGTTCTTGGCATTATGGTTTCCCAGGGTTGCCTAGACCCTCCTGTGAGCACTAATAAAATATCCCAGGTGAAAGCATAACTCTTTCTTCCCCAGGAAGAAGTTAAAATGACAGTATTAGAGAACCAAATGCAAGCCTCTGCTTCTCGACCAGCAGTGATTATGGAAAGTATAGTAGCTGGCCAAGGGACACCTATCCTTCACTCATTTCAGAGACCAAAGCTGAAGAACAATTATTTAACTACTCATTTGTTTTAGTCAGCTTTTTCACTGCTGTGACCAAAAGACCTGACAAGAACAATATAGAGGAGGAAAAGTTTAATTTAGGGCTCAGTTTCAGAGGTCTCAGTCCATAGATAGCCAGCTCCATTCTTCAGGGCTCACAGCAAGGCAGAACATCATGGCAGAATAGTGTTGGAAAGGAAAGCCAGTCTGGATATGGCCACCAAAAGGCAGAGAGAATCTCCCCTCACCACCAACAAAATTTATACCCCAAATGCATGCCCCCAATCATCCACCTCCTCTAATCACAACCTACCTACCTAAAGTTACCACCCAGTTAATTCTATCTGCAGATTAATGCATTGATTAAGGTAAGGCTCTCATTACCCAATCACTTCACCTCTAAATCTCCTTGCACTGTCCCACACTTGAACATTTGGGGGACATCATAGCTAAACCATAACATAATTCCACATTAACACAGACAAGATCTCAAGACAGGACATAAGAAAATTCCACATATTTATCTCTGTGTTCCTTGTAAATAGAGCTTTCAGAGGACACTGAGTGGACAGAACCACATACAACAGCTCTCAAATGTGCCCTAGACCAGGGATGCCCAAGGAAAGAGTCAGGACCTGAAATTGGATGGAACAAAAGACTATCAGGTCTAACTTCCTCACTAAAGAGCCATCTTTCACCATCTGCCTTTTCCTAATCTCCAGGAGTACAAATCATGAAAGAAATTTATGCAGAACCAAATCATAAATGCAAATAGAAGGCATCTACCCTTGTCGTCATGACTCCACTGGAGGCATTTGAACCAAACCTGGTAGGCATGTTTCTCTCTCCCAGCATCATTGCCAGGAAACCACAGGAAAAACAGCTGTATTGTTAAAGGATTTTATTTTAAGTTTAAAGTATCGATCACATGGAATGTATGTAGACTTCCTTACCGGAAGACCTTTTATTCCAGGCTGTAATCTAAAAGACCTAAAACTTCATTGCCTGCACTGCTGGAAGCTTTTCCATTGAACAACACTCTTTTAAAAGCCTCTGAATTTTGGTTTTCATCTCCTTAGCAGAGCAAATTATCCCATCAGCCTGTGGAGAAGTGGGAGGTTATTGTTCATGAAACTATGAAAGAGCATAACACAACAATGCAAATGAGAAGCTTGAAGTCAGTGGCACCAGTTAAAGCTTATCCTAGAAAATACTCATTCTCAGAGAGAAGAGGAGAAAAAATACATTGTAGCCTTTATATTTAAAGTTTTTTTTTTTTTATTTTTTATATATTTAAAGTTTTAAGAAGAATATTAGCACCGTATTTAAGGAAAGTAAGAAATAGCTATTCAATTTCATGCTTCCCTCTATCATTCCAAGGCCACCTTTAAAGAACATTTTGTTATTATGAGGCAGAATGAATGTTTTCTGCCTTTCTGACCTACGGAGGTATGTTAGTCCACGGCTCCATAGCTTCTGGGTGGAACGAACTGGCTGAAGGCTATAAAAATCACTGAAGGACATTAGTCATCCAGCATTCAGGGAAGCCCACATTTCTTGTTCCAGCTTACTCCCAAATCGCCATCACATTGCACTTACTTTAGGCAGCAGGGCCTTCTATTAAGGAACAAAACACCAGCAGGTGAATAAGATAGGGAAAATTCATCCCAGTTTCCTGGGTAACCCTTGGGTACCCAATGAATAAGCCCTATTTTTCAAAGATGGAGAGTACTTTATTTGATTGTCCATCATCCATGTGCTAGGATAGGGCTTCCTGGTCTATTTTATGCTTTCTCATGAATATTTAATGTAGGTCTCAAGATATGAATACATTAAAAATTCTTTAGCTTTTTAAGACAAAGTACACTCAGGAAGAGCTTTGTGTGTTCAGGCTGGTTAAGGAAGAGTCAGACTCCCAACCCACTTGGAACTCCTCAACTGTGGCAAGGTGGAAGAGAAAGTCCCCAAGGCAACACTAGAGTCACAGTAGTTCAAGAAATAGTGGGTTCTTAGAATACTTTCAAAGTCCACCTTTAATAAGTGGTTCTCTGAGGTCTTTCCCTACATCCCAGACAGCTTCCCTCACTTCAGTGTTATTCATCATAGTCCTTAAAGCCCACAAGGCTTTAACTATGTATTTATGTATTTATGTCTAACTATGTAACTATGTATTTATGTCTATTTCCTTCCATAGGTAGTATATTCACAAGGGGTAGATCTTTGATTCTTTTGTGCATATACCCCCAGGATTTAGCACAAGTTATGGTACTCAATAAATGCCTAAAGAAGGAATTAGAGCTATTTCCTGTGGATCCCCAACCTGAAGGAAATAAAACACCTATTTTTGTTCCCAGGTTACTTGACCTGGCTGATGAATAATCACACAGACATACTATTTATGAGAAAGACTAGGGCATGTAACCTGAAGTTTAAATAGGACTTTCCAATCCCTTTCCAATCCAAATAGAACTTCCCAATATCACCTACACAATTGACAGCCAATTATCAGAGGCTAGAGATCCTTAAACCCATGCTTTCCTCTCCAAGCTGCCCGCTGTCTGGTGTGAGCAGCACAACCCTCCTCAACCACGAGGACTGCTATGACATTCCAGCAGGGAGAGGTACTATGATCTCTCTCCATAAGGAGATACTTAACACTCTCCTCTATTCAGAAAGGTTTAGAAAAAACCTGCAAAAGCCCCTCCTGGAGGAGGAGACATGAGACAAGTGACAGTGCCACTCAAAGGCCCACGTACCTGAAGACATCATCCAAACTCCGTTATGCCCTTATTCTGAGAAGCAATTCCACATTGCTCACTCCTTTGTGCCACAGCATGAGCCCCACAAAAGCCTTACTCATTTTATACCATTTTCCTCCTCGTGATTTCTATTCAGGGTAGAACAAAAGAACCCCCCCCCCACCCCGTAACAATTAGAACCACTGGTAATAGTTTGCAACCTCAGGGGGCCTTTGGCATATTCATCCATTCTATCACTTTTCCCACCCCCTGACCTATCCCCATCCCCTATGTAGCTGTTTCAAACTTTTAACTCTTCTAAAATCCCTAAAATCATTTCCAAAATCTGACTACCAACAGATGTCATAATATCCTATTAAAAAATAGAGGCTGTCAGATACAAAACTTTTAAATTTCTTTCTTTACTACCTTGCCTTCTTATTTAACTCTGTCTTCATCCACTCTCCTCTCTTTTCTTAGAGGAAAAACCTCCTATTCCTTTCCAATGTGAACCATCTGTATATAAAATTCTGTCCCTCTCAAAATTGTCCAGGATTACTTTCCATCAATTAGCCACTTCATTCTTGGGCTTTCGTTTTCTGTCTCCATGGAAGCAAACAGATTTTTTTAACTATGACATCAGTTTCTAGACACGTGGTCATTAACAAGCTCTCTAACCTAAGTTTCCTCACCTAGAAAATAAGAATAATAATCTATACTTCGTAAGATGTTAGGAGACTTAAATGCCTGGTCCCTTGATGAACATACATTCTTTTCTTTCTTTTTTCCCCATCCAAAATCAAGTCTTTCCCAAGGCCTCAGCTTACCATTTTTGATGACAAAATTATTTTTTTTTGTTCGCCTCTCTTTCTTCCAAACCCTAAATTCTGTGTCCACAGTTTCTCTCCTGTCATTCGCTCCTCATCTCACTGCAATCTGGCTTCTCCTTCCTCACTCCACTGAAGCATCTCACACAAATGAAACTAAGACTCCTAAATACTTTTAGTTTCACAGGTTTAATTTAAAAAAAAAGAAAAAGCAAAAGGATGATTCACTGAATAGAAAACAGGATGAATGCATGCATAGATAATATTCTCCCTGGTTGACCTTATCCATTTTCATGACTTTAATTTTTACGAAGTATCTCTGGAATTCTCTCCCCTAAACTCCAATCTTTATGTTTCCAAGGGCTTTCTAGTCCTTTGTGTAAGAATATATGATGAAAGTATAACAAAGATATAGGCAAGAATCTACCATATGCTCAAATAAGAAACTCTGGTAGAACCAGTCCTGTGAAGCTGCTTTTTTTCTTACCTCACCGAATCAATCACTGAATCTCGCCAGTCTGTATTTACAATGCCTCTCGATATTAACCAAATTTTTTGGAGAATGAAAAGTTTTCTAAATGTCACTGTAGATTCTAGGATTCATTTACCTATTGGTGTAATCACCACAGCTTAAATAATAACTCAAATTCCGTTTTTCTCTCCTACCTGTGGACAAGGTCCTCTGGTATCTCCAGTCTGCCAAGGGAAAGCCACACATGCTCACAAAGCAGCTGCAATGCTCATTTTCCTTTGCATTAGTTTCTCTTCACAGGCATGGGGCTTGCCCATTGTGCCACCTTCAAGCTTCATAATTGTCATTGCTGATGGTGCACAATGCAGAAAATGGATAATGATGCTTGGAATGTTCTCCTCAAGTTTCCCAAAGCCATGCACTTTGAAACATCAGCAGTGTCAGGTTTTATAGACAAATGAAGAACAACACTCAATCCTCAGCACCACATAAAAATAAATAAATAAAGCAAAGGTATTTTGTCCATATACAACTAATGAAATTATTTTAAAAATTTAAAAAAAAAGATTTTGGAGAACCAAGTCCTGCATGAGTTGGGGCTAGAGGCAAAACATATTCAAATCATAATACAAGATCTCTCAGAAACCCACTCCATCACCCTTAACTCCCTAGAACCCAGACGAGAGATTCACAGAAGAAACCAATGGTTTTAAATTCTCTCTGCTAAATTAGTCACTGAGCCTATGTCTCTGACAAAGACAACCTCTCGACATTTGTTGAGCAAACTCCCAAACTGAAATAAATTGTATTTCTCATAAATGCATGCTTCATATATGAGGTGACTCCGTCTACAAATTCTACAAACAACTAAATACAGAGTCCTAGTTTAGGTTACCTAGAAGACCCTACTATATTTACTTCAGATATTAACACATGGAAAAGAAGAAATAGAAAATAAAATTTTTCCTAAAAATCATTAGCTCTTTATGTGGAAAAAGATTTAAAAGGAAATTGTGTGTGTGTGTGTGTGTGTGTGTGTGTGTGTGTGTAGAACAATATGACTGTTAGGTTAGCGAGGCAAACGCAGAACGCACAGACTTGGCGAACACCCGTGCGGCCGCAGGGAACCAAGCAGCAAGCAGCCCGTATGCACAAAGGAAAAGCCAACCAGACGCTAATATGTAAGCAGTAATGGCACCTCCTACCAATTAGTGGACTTTTCCTGATTCATTCCAGAAGGACTCTGACCTCAGCAGGATCCCCTGACCAATCCCAGAGGACACAGGACTCTAGATACCTCCTCTTCCTACCTCATAGCCCCTCTCTTCCTGCCTTAGGCCCTCCCCTTCCTGACCAGGCTCTTTAAATTTTCTGTACCATGGAACACGTGTGCTATTCTCCCGGACCACTCTGTTGGAGGGGGAATTCGCCGGGAAGCGTATTTCCCAATAAAGCCTTTCTCAGCAGTTTTATTTACCACCTTTTGGTCTCCAACAAACAAACAAACAAAGGATTATTATCTTAAATTCATAATGAATTCAAATTGATTGATAAGAAAAATATTAAAAATTCAATGAATAAATGGAGAAAGAATGCAAATAAACTATTTTTAAAAAATGAAATGCAAATATCAAAATAAGATATGGGAAAATACTCAGACCCATAATCAATAAAAGAATCATTATTTAAAGCAACAATAATATAATGTGGATTTGATCCTTATCTAATAAGCCAAGATTTTTTAAATGAAAGTATCCAATAACATTCAATGAAATAGTTTCCTTCATATATTGCTTGTGGGAGGACAAACTGGTACAACCATCCCAGGAAACAATAAGACTATCAGTAGTCTTGGAATTGCTTATTTCCTTTTTACCAAGTAATTTACTCTTTTGTAAAAATGCCCTAGAAAGAATATCAGAAATGCAAACTCATTTCTGTAAGGCAAGATAGTTGTTAAGGTTTGGATATGATTTGTTGTTATGGTTTGGATATGAGATGACCCCAACAAGCTCATATGTGATAAAATGCAGCAATGTTCAGAAATGATACAATTAGATTATGAGAGCTGTAACTAATCAGTGGATTAATAAATTTGATGGATTAATAATTTGAAAGGAATATTATACTGGGTGGTGACTATAGGCAGGTAGTGTGTAACTGGAGAAAGGCCAATGGGTGCATCCTTTTGGGTTTATATTTTGTCCCTGGCAAGCCGAGCACTCCCCCTCACACTCACACACACACACACACACCACACTCTTTCTCTCTTTACTATCTCTCTCCCCCTAGATGTAATGAACTGACCAGCTTTCCTCTGTCATGCCCTTCTTCCATGATGTTCTGCCTCATATCAGGCCCAGAGCAATGGAGTCATCCAATCATGGACTAAACCACTGAAACCATAAACAAAAATAAAATTTTCTTCCTCTAAGTTGTTATTTTCAGGTATAGTGGTCACAGCAATGCAAAGTTGACTAAAACAGAAAATGATACCAAGAAGTGTGATTGTTGCTATGACTAATCTGATCAGGTCATTTGATAGCATTTGCAACTGGTTTGCAGGAAGGATTTGGGAATTGGAAATGCAGGCTAGAGAAGACTTAGAATGTTGTAAGTGTAGTTTAATGGGCAATTCTGATGGGAGCTCAGAAAACCAGGATACCAATAGACTGAATACAGAAAAGAATGGGTTCATGAGGTTTCAGAAGTTTGTACTGGAAATGAGAATAGATGTCGTTTGTAAGCAGTTCTGGCAAAGAAATTGTCTACATTTTGTTCATGTCCTGAGACTTTCTGTGAGGCTAAATTTTAATATGATGTACTAATAAATCTGATGAAGGAAACTGCAAGGCAGCACAGCCTTTGGGCAGTGGCATGGATATTTGTAGCAGCTTTTAGTTAAGTTTAATGTGATAATTAGGAACACGAATCAGAGCAGAAAAATTTGAAAAACTTGCAATTTTTCCAGAAATTTGCCTATAGAACCAGGGCCAAGAAAAATCTGTTTGTTGAAGAGATTACAGCCACTAAAGAAATGCTAAGTACTTTGCACAGAGACAATAGGAAAGGTGGCTTGAGAGTATCTCAGGAATCGACAAGACCACAGGCTTAAGGCTGTGAAAGTAAAAAATACTTTGAGACCATGGGAATATTCTGCTTACATCAAGGTGGTGGGGCTAGGAAGTTGTTTTATGATGCTCAGCCACCCACTCAGGCACTTAGAGACCACTGTAGTTGTGGTCCCAGGAAACCTGGATACTGCTCAAGATGGTGGCAAGACCTTGACATCATCCATGTGGTGCTGGTTCTGCAAGAATTCAGAATGCTGGAGTAGAGGGTCATAGAGGCTTCCACAGATATTTCAAAGGAAGGCCTTGGAGGCAAGGTAAAGTGTAGCAGGGTTAGAATCCCTGCAGGAAGCCCTTGAGAGAATGATGCTTCATGCTATGAGAAAGAATCTGAAGCTGCAGTGGAGATGAAGAGATGACAGTAATGTGGAATATCTGCCAAGGAAAGCTGCAGAAATTGAGCAGTGATAAATCAAGAGAGAGATCTTGTGGGCTAGTTACATATATTCAATATGTAATGGCAAAGAATAACCATTTCCATTTCTGAAAAGAAGAAATAAGAGGACAGAAATGAGGGATGGGACCCTCATTGATTGAAATCCAGCTGGGCAAACAAGTCCTGTTGTTCCACATCCATCATATGGGATGGATTGAAATCCAGCTGGGCAAACAAGTCCTGTTGTTCCACATCCATCATATGGGGCACATAGAATTGTCATGGTATCTCCAAAGAACTTGTGCAACTCCTTGTCTATGGTCTTGTTGGTTAAAACTCCAAAGGATGCTGCCAGTGATCTACTTATGTCTGCCTATGCAGACATACGTAACTTGCTTTTGATTTTTATAGAGGCTCACATCTAAGAGTTTTCCTTGAGTCTCAGAAAATATTTTGGACTTGAACTTTTGAACAATACTAAAACTATTAGAATTATGGAGACTTGGAAATAGACTAAATGTATTTTGCATTGTGAGGTGGGCATGACATGAGCTTTTGGGGGCCCAGGGTGAAATGTTATGGTTTAGATAGGAGGAATCACCCAAATGCCCACATGTTATACAATGCAGGAAAATTCAGAGGTGATATAATTAGATTATGAGAGTTGTAACCTAATCATCCTAATTTGATGGATTAATTATTTGAAAGGACTACTATACTGGGTGGTGAGCATAGGCAGAGAGGGTGAGCATAGGTAGACATAAGTAGATCACTAGAGGCATCTTTGGGGGTTTATATTTTGTCCCTGATGAGCACAGCTCTCTTTCTTCCTCCTGGCTGTCATGAACTGAGCAATTTTCCTCTGCCATACCCTTCTGTCATGATGTTCTGTCTTATCTCAGGCCCGGTTTATAGCCAGCCATAAACTGAACCTATGAAACCATGAGCCAAAATAAACTTTTCCTCCTCTAAGTAGTTCTTGTCAGGTATATTGGTCACAATGACACAATGCTTACTAAAACAGATGTCCTCTGAAAAATTTTGGCAAAAGCAGGAATGTTCAGTGTCAACATTATTAGATTATGAGCTGTAACTGAACCAGTGGATTAGTCAATTTGATGGTTTAATAATTTGAATGTATAAGCTGGGTGCTAACTGTGGGAGGTGGGGTGTGGCTGGAGGAAGTAGGTCACTGGGGTTATGCCTTTGGGATAATTTTTATCCCTACCTTCTCTCTCCTCCCACCTCTCTCAGTTACCATAAGCTGAACAGCCTTCCTCCACCATACCTTCTGCCATGATATTCTGCCTTACCTCAGGACCAGAACAATGGAGTTGGCCACCATGGACTGAACCTCTGAAACCATGAGCCCAAAATAAACATTTCCTTCTCTAAGTTGTTTGTGCCAGATATTTTGGTCACAGTGAGGAAAAGTTGACTTACACAATAGTATTTATTACACTATGTTTTTAATAACAGTCAATAAAAATAATATGAATGTCCACCATATGGAATATAAGTTTCCTGAAGATTCTTTGAAGTGGGAAATAAATTTAAATTAATATTTCCATTAAAAGTATAGTTTATATTTTTGTATCTAATATGAATTCAACTGTGAAAAAATTTACAGGACAAAAAGTGTAAAATTATGAGTGACTGGGTGGAATGGAGGATTTTTATCCTCTGCAATACTTTGAAATTTCTATACAAAGGGAACCAATGAAAAGAGAACATAAGTTATTTGTAACCTATAAAAGTAGCAAAGGAAATACACAGTATGATGATCAATACTTGATCTAGTATGGTAAGTCAAGCCCTCTCATTTATGCCTCATTAGAAGGCTTAACAAGTTTTGAAGAGAAATGCACAAAATGTTAGTAGCAATTATTTCAGGGAGCTAGTATTGTTTTTTCTTGTCCTAATTCATCATAATATATATAATATATATATAGATACAGGTGTAGATATAGGCATAGGTATAGGTTTAGGAATAGGTATAGGTATAGGTATAGATACAGATATAGATAAAGTTTCCTAGGATTGCTTCAACAAAGTACCTAAAAACTGGTGGAGACAAAAATATATTGTTGCAGTTTATAGCCTAGAAGTCCAAGATCAAGGAGACAGCAGGGTCAGACTTTTCTGATCCCTATAGGGGGAATGCTTCCTTCTAGATTCTGGCATTTGTGATAATCTTTGACATTTCTTGGTATGTTGTGTATCACTGTCATCAAATATCCATCTTCTACCTACGTCTTCATATCATCTTTCCTCAGGGTGTGTCTCTCTGTACCCAAATTTCCCCTTTTCATGAAGATGCGAATCACATTGTATTAGAATTCATTCTAATGACTTTAACCTGATTGGCTTTGTAAATAAAGGCCCTCTGTTTCTAAATAAGGTCACATTCTCAAATACTGGGAATTAAAATTTACACATATCTTTGGGGAGAAGGGAAAATACATTTCGAAACAGAACACTGTACTTAGCCAAATTTTCTCCAACAAGGCATAGGGTATGTATTATGATCATCAAGACAAAGTATAATAAAAACTAGCCAGCCCATCCTAAGTGGATTTTCAACCCATTTCTTCTTCATTTCTACTACGTTCCCCATGTTGCCACTGTCTTTATTCAAGCACCCAACGTCATCTCACTTAAGGCTACTGCAGTAGTATCCTGAATGGTTCCGTAACATCTGTATTTTCTCCCTTCTATCCATCTCCCTCATTGTTGCCAGATTTTTCTGATATTGTTCCTCCCTTACTTAATAAGTCTTATAGATCCCCAAGGTTCACAAGAGTAAACTGCAACTCCTTAAACCTGAGTTCACAAATTGAACCATCCTCCCTTTTTAACCTTGTCTCCCATAACTTTTTATTCATAACTCTCTGTTCTCCTCAACCCAATTGGTCTATAAAATAGACTTGTTTCACTGCATGCAGTTCCACCAATGTGCCAATATCAAATTTTGGTTCTTAGGCCTCCCTCCGTGCTTTAACCCCATTTATTAATTTATTCAAGAAACATATATTAGACATCCACCACATGTCAAGCGCTATACTAGCAATTGGTCATTTAAAAATAAATTACACCATGCAACTCTCAGGAATTCAATTCAGTAGAGCCTATCAGATATATAAATAGTAAACTCTTAAATATGGTATAAGTTTCTTAAAAAATCTTTCACAATGTACACATAAGCAAAAAAGTGAAAAGGGTTGATATTACTTAAGGCTTGGGAAAGATTTCAGAGCAGAGACACCCAACTTTTAAAAAATGTGAATATGTGTTCCAGTTCCTGCCTCATCTCTTCTTCTTTAGGTGTCTAATGAAACTGTACTCATTCTTCAAGGATCAATCTTTCTAGACCTCAGGAAACCATTTGTCTATTGCTTGCTAATTAGTGAATGTTTCAAAACATGTTTGTGGCTCTTTGTCTTTGCTGTGGAACTATGAAACACACCATTGTTCTTATGTGCTTCACCCGTTTCAGAAGGGCACATTTAGGGTAATGAAAATGGTGAAGGTCTTTATGTAAGTGTCTGCTATTGTCTGAATATTTGTGAATCCCCAAAATTTGTACATTGAACCGAATCACCAAGGCAGTGGCATTAGAAGGTGGAGCCTTTGGGAGATGATTGGGTCATGAAGGTTCTCCCCTCCTGAATAGGATTAGTATATATATATATGTATATGTATATACATATGTATATATATATATATACATATGTATATATATACATATATGTATATAAATGCCACACAGAGCTACCTTCTTCTTCTACTGAGTGAGGACACATAGAAAGAAAAGGTTTTCATCAGACACTAAATCTGCTGGAAACATGACCTTGGATTTCCTAGTCTCCAAAACTGTAAGCCATAAATTTCCATTGTTTATAAATGTGTTAGTCAGCTTTGCACTGCTGTGACCAAAATACATGACCAGACAACTTAGAGAAAGAAAAATGTATTATGGCTCATGGTTTCAGGGCCAGCTGAAACCATGAGGCCAGCTCGTTGCATTGTTCTGGGCCTGAGATGAAGCAGAAAATCATGGTGGAAGGGCCTAGCAGAGAAAAACTGCTCTGCTCATAACATCCAGGAACTAGAAAGGGGGAAGGAAGAAAGAAGAAAAACACTTGCAGGGCACACACCCGCAATGACCTATTTCCTCTAGCTATATTCAACCTCCCAATCATCCATTCAGCTGTCAATGCAACTCTGATGAGGTCAGAGCCTTCATCATCCAATCATTGCCTAAAATCCCCACCTCTGAACCTAGCTGAACTGGGGACCATGTTTTCAACATATGAGTTTTGGGGGAACATTACAGATTCAAACCATAACTATAAATTACCTAAACTAAGACATTTTGTTATTGCAGCCTGAATGGACTAAATTAAATAGTCCCTGTTTGTAAAAACCTTAATAACTTCAATGGCATTATCTCACATTACCTTAGTTGAACTCCATAATGACCATAAGAGTTAGACATATGTGATTATTTCCATTCTACAGATGGGCAAATCTAAACAAAGCATGAAGTGACCTGTTTCATGTCCCCCCTCTTGAGAGTGCTCTTTAGTGCACGAAGGAGATAGAATACGGAGGTCTATTCCTGGAGGCTGAGTTTTCTTTAGGTATAGCACTTCCCAAAAGCACATGTTATATCAGTATTTTTCAGCTTCTGGATTCTCTTTTATTGATGGTACCCACAGTGCAGTTTTCTATACAGACTTCCATATTTCATATAAATAAAAATCTTCATATTTCTTTGTCAAGAAACCTTTTTTACATAACAATAGTCATATGGTGAAGAAGAGTTAGTAGAAAAGATCAAGATGATTCCAAACATCCCACTACCCCATCTGGGATTAGTTGTAATCCTTTAGGGGCTGTCCTTCACCTGGCTGTATTCTACCAATGGCTATTGATATCTTAGGATAATCACCAATTTATTATTATAGTCCCCTTTAGCTATAATGACCTTTCTAATACTCATTTTTTGTCTCCATCAATATTTATTGCATTTCACTGCAGCTGTTTTCCATTAGGAAACACAAGCAAAAATCAATATTATGATCATTCTCTAATAGTGTGAAAACCTCCCCACTGTCACTCTTTAATAAGTGATTTTTAGTAAATCCAATATAATTTGCTGTTCCTAAAAACCTCACTGATAAACTCAGCCCTTGGAAAATGCTTAAATTTTAAAAGTAAGCCAATGTGCTTCTCTGAGCTGTATTTACAGTGTGAAGTATCGCGTTATGCATCCCAAAGACACCTATTGAACTTGTTAAAAAAAAGATATTCTCACTTCTCCCTTTCTGAATCAGGCAGATCCATCTGATTATTTTCCCATGAGTTATTTCCTTTGTGAAAATAAGGGCAAAAAGCTGTCTGAGACTAAAACAAAGCACATCTTTTCCCCAGCACCTGTTTCAGGATATTTCACACCTTAAAATCTACCAAATTGTGCCAAATCTGAATACATCACTAGTCTCCCAATTTGGAAATGACATGAGGGCACTTGGGCTGAGAGCTTTGCCCCAGACACTTATGGGAGGTGCAGGATGGCTCCTGAGAGTGGAGCCTGCAATGCAAAGAAAGCAACTCAAAGGCACAGCCCATGGCAGAGCTGTGCACAGAGAGTACAGTAACACACCAGGTGAGCCAGTACAGCTGTTGAAACATTAATATCAATAAGCTGGGGTCTGTAGAGTATTTCATAAAGCTGCAGAGAAAAATGAGAGAGAGCCGCCAATTGTCAAAGCTTATTAACCTGCCCAGGATCTCTCAGATGTGTGGCTAAATAGCCATCACCAGGGCTGTAAATTCCTTGTAGGGTGGCTGCTTTCAGAAATTTCTCCTACTTTAGTGCACAGTGGCCCTCCCTTGTCCTCCCTCTGTCTTTCTACCCTTTTCCCTATCTCCTCCCCAACACCATTTTATTTTATTTCACTTTTCAGTTTCAAACTAATACTTAGATCTCTACATTGTGGAAAGGTTTCTGTTTGAACAAACAAATCTCTGCTTTAAGTTTCAGCTTACCTGAGAGAGGTGAGTTTCAGCAACAAGGAACAGGAGGGAAGAGTAAGGACAAAATGTGTGGGGTGGGGGTGGGAGTGGGAGAGGAGCAGCCAGCAGGCACACATATCCAGGCAAGTCTTTCCCCTGCACAAATTTAGTGTCAACTGCCACCCATGTCAACTGCCATCCCCCTGGGGACTCAGCCACTGCAGTGTTACGAATGGAGCAGAATGGAGCTGTGCCTTCCATCCCCACCCTTACTCCTGGGCAGCCATTAGTACTAGGCTGTTGAGGCTGGGCTTCCAGGATGGAGAAAGCTTCCAGCCAACTTGTGCTCTGCTGGCCCTTGAATCCCAGTGGGACACATTACAAAGTCTGTGCCCACAAGCTCCCCAAAGGCTAAATCAGTGGGTGCTACGGGATATTTCCTGCCTCCTTTGCAAGGTACACAGACACTTCTTTTGACAGTCATATGAATGGCATTGAATTCCCAGCTGCTGCCCTTCATCAGCCTTTTACGGGATCAATATCTAGTCATGTTGCATGAAACCATCCTATTCCTATAACAGGAAATTAATACATTTTTGTTTATTTATCTATTTTTTGGTTTTTAAATCTGCAAGAGAATCAGCGCGAGCTTAGGAATAATGATTCATTTCCTCCCTAACTGCATGTCCAGGATGTAGAGCCACTCCCCAAGCCCCTAAAAAGCAATTTGAGGTACAAAAAAGGAAAAAATGATCTGGAGAAATGACTACATAATTATTGTGCTGCCTGACTTTTTGACGAAAATAGAAGTCACGCCTAGTGCAGTGAAGACTGCAGGTAAGGAAGACACTCGAGTCCTTTGCATTTGGGAACCTGGATTTAGCAGACTTTGGAGTCATAAGTAAAAGCTATTTAACAAACACAATTGATGCACATCACAAGCTCCTTGTCCTCCTGAGGTCATTGCGCTCCATGTTTATTGATGAGTATGCTTCATCCTAATCAGTATTCAAATCAGAGTGTTTGCCTTATTTTAAACCCAATTTTACATGTACTGTGGTTTTAGAAATTGTTTTAAAAATGAAACCTTTACTAACAGCACAAAAAAATAACAAGCATGAAGTAACAGAAGGTTTTGCAAAGACCATAGAAAAAGGGGGGAAATGCCAATGATTACTCAGGAAAAAAATCTTTGAAAAACATTCTGTGCAGAAACAATTTCTGCTGATGTGTCAAATCTTGCAAGTTTTCTATGAGGCATCAGTGTCTCTTTAAAGAAACATTTGTCAGGAAGGGTGAGTTTGAAATGTGTCATGTTAATTATTACATGAGTAACCTTCAGATTCAAAATGATTTTTTGATTCACCCACTGAGTAAAATACTTGAAAGCAAACCAAACTTTTTTTTAACATTACTAAGATTTTCTGCTCCTGTGACTTCCAATCCAAATAGCCTAGCAACACTAGGACAAAGATAAGTCTACCAGTTAAACTCCGTTCTCTGAACCATGAAAAAAAATCAATAAAAAAACTGTTGCTGGTGTGATGAGAGTGAAGATATGGCTGTCGACTGTGCCAGTGTCACAGCTGGGCAAGTTAAGTCTGTTGTGAGTATCTGTAATCATGGAAGAACTCTAATGCCCTCCAGGGCCTCTCTAAGCTTTGCAATCTCCAGAGAGGGACTAACTGAAGAAATGCTGCTGGCTTCCTCTATTGGTTTCTCTGACTGCAATGACCTGTAAGTCACCATGTCACTCATTAGCATCCATGCAACAAGGATCGGAATGCCGTGTGAGCTGAGTGCCTGAGTTTATACTAGTGCAATTGGATTACATGAATTGCTCTAATGGCAATGTGTTAGTCAGCTTTGCATCACTGTGACCAAAATTCCTGACATGAACAACTTAGAGGATGAAAAGGTTATTTTGGCTTATGGTTTTACAGATTTAGTCCATAGTGGGCTGAATCCATTGGTCTAAGCTGGAGGTAAGGCAGAACATCATGGCGGAAGGGCCTAGTTAAGGAACCCTGCTCTGTTCTTGATGGCCAGTAAGCAGAGAGAAAAAGGGGAAGGAGAGACAGGGAAGACTGACCCTTCCAGGGAATACTCTCAGTGACCCATCTCCCCCAGGCACACCTCACATGCCTATTGTTACCACCCAATCAGTCCATTCAAACTAGGATGAACCAATTTGGTTACAACTCTCACAATCTAATCATTTCACCTCTGACAATGCCTGCATTGACACAGGAACTTTTGACACCTCATCTCTAAATTATAACAGGAGGCTAGGGGATACTAGCCATGCAAAAAATGATCTGCCTGCGGATAAGCAGGCATGTGGACAGACTCACAAGGAGTATCACCACTACTATAAACAGATCCAACAAGGAAATTTTAAGGATGCTCTATGGCTATGAGAATGAGTCAGGGAGTAAGTCTACATATGTACCTATATATCAATATGGGAACGTTGGCCAAGTATGAGGGAAAAGAATCCAACTGCAAACTAGATTGTACTGCAACATCCCAGAAAGCAGAAATTGAGTCTCTAATCCAGTGCTTTTCTAAAGCTTCTATAAAATGTCCCAAATGATAGAGAAGAGTTGAAATTATAAAACTATCATAGTTCAAGTATAGATGAGAGTACTAGGAATTGTGAAAGAGCCCTAAATTCTATTAGTAACAATTTTGAAATATCTTTTAACTCTCTTGGTTTAGCATAAATATAATTAAAAATATGTAACATGCCCTGATATGAATTTTACAGGTTACAATATAAGCTAATTTGAAAATTGTTTTTCACAGAATAAAATTTTGCATGTTTATCCCATGTTCACTGAAGGATCCCATCTGCCCGAGAAGCAGGACTCTAAGCTATTTGAACTCAGACTTTTAAGATCTGCAGAACTAGAATCTCCAGAAAAGGAGTCTGGGAATCTATATCTTTTTAACAAGCTCTCCAAGTGAGATTTAGGATCAGGAAATTTGGGGAAATATTAGAAGAAACATATGGAAGTTATTTGTACTTACAAAACACTACTCAAAATAGAAGTGTTTCAAAACAATTATTTTTCTTCCATTTTGGAAAACTTATATTATGAGCTACCCTAGCATTAAAATGAACTCTAAATGGTACCTCCAATTTAAGGTGAGCAATAGTGAGCTGAAACTGACTCATATTGGCTTAGGAAGAGTTGATTGTTAATTATTCAGAAGTTTTATAAGCTTATCATTAAACACTACTAGTATTTAAAATATTACACAAACTTATAAGTAAATAAATAATATAAATAACAGGTAATAAATAGTTCAATGTCATAGACTCCTAATTATTTTAGAACATGTTGTATTATGTGTTCTTGAAATTATAAACATCTTTTGTAACTGTGGTGGAAATACTACTGCTGTACATCTCATCCCAGTTCTGTGTTCAGTAATATGGCATTAACATCTTGAAATCAGTCATGGTGACAGCATTTATACCAAAAAATCAGCAAATGCTATAAGTTGTTGTTGTTGTTTTTTTTTGGTGGTGGTGCTGGAGATTAAACCCAGGGCCTTGTGAATACTAGGCAAGCACCTACCAACTGAGCTATATCCTTAGCCCCTATGAGCTTTGACTTATTGCTTCTTGATCATCTACACCAGGATTTACAAATATTTTTTGTAAAGGGCCACACAACAAATATTTTAGACATTGCATACCATGGAATCTTTATCACAACTATGAAATTCTGCATATTTATCTACTTGGTTTCTATATAAAAATGCAATAGAATGGATGGTTTAAACAACAGAAATTTATTTTCTTACCATTCTTGGGACTGGAAAGTCCAAAACAAAGGTCCAGCAGAGTTTGGTTTCTGGCAAGGGTTCTCTTCATGACTTGCAGATGGCCACCTTCTCACTGTGCCCCATATAAGAGAGAGCAAGAGAGAGAGGATGAGAGCAAAAGAGTGAGAGACAGAGTATGCACTCAAGTTCCGTGGTGTCTCTTAGAAGCACTAATCCTATCATATCAGAACCTCACTTGTAAGACCTCATGTAATTTTACTTATCTCCTTATAGGTTTTGTTTCTAAATATCATGACATTGGGATTGGGGCTCCAACATGAATTTTGAGGGTACACAATTCAATCCATAGCAGAAAGTGATAAATAAAAGATTACTAAAACAAGCCAGACGCGGTGGCGCAAGCCTGTAATCCCAGCACTTAGGGAGGCTGAGATAGGAGAATAGCAAGTTCAAAGCCAGCCTCAGCAACAGTGAGACGCTAAGCAACTCAGTGAGACCCTGTCTCTACATAAAACACAAAATAAGGCTGGGGATGTGGCTCAGTGGTCAAGTGCCACGAGTTCAATCCCAGTACAAAAAAAAAAAAAAGATTACTAAAACAGATTAAACGTAACAGTGTGTCATGTTTATAGCCATTTTGTAAAAAAAATTTGTCCAGTATTTGAAAGCTATTATGCAACTCAGTAAAGAACTCATTCTATCTGTGAAAGATAAAGGAAGTTCCAAAATACATCTTCATCTTGGTCATTAATATAAATGAACATATGAACCAATATAGCTGAAAAATCCTCATTCATCAGTTGCAATCACAGATTGGTATAGATACAAAGCTTTGAAAAAAATCTGTAAAAGCATTTCATGAGAACCAACTGGTTATATGAAATTTCCAATGAAGAGCATTGTATTTTGTATTATTACTTGTAAATTTTGTGCTAAGAGTTTTGCACTTTATAAGGTAAAATATAATATGTGTGTGTGTGTGTGTGTGCATGTGTGCACATATGTATAGGGGTTGTTTGAATACTTCCTAGCACACCACTTTCACAATTCCTTTATTATAAAAAGGACAATGTGTCCAAGAGATGCACTGTTGGCCCCTTTGGTGGACACCTTTTTTTTTCCTGCATAATATTTCCTCCCAGTTCTATGGGAAAATAAGGGTATCTTCCCTTATTGGGGACCATCCTATTTTGGTAAACAACTATAGATTGTGCTATTTCTTTGATTTTGAAATCATCATCATGACTAAGAAGCACGAATACCAATATCATGTTTTATTCCTTTTCAAGCAGATTGAGGTTCCCAAATGAGGGAGGGACTTGCTCAAGTTTACACAGAAAAGGAGTGCTGAGGCTGAGTCTTGAAACCAGCTGTTCTGATCCTTTCTGTCTTGTCTGTCTCTGCTGCCATGTCCTCACAGCTCTTGTGTGTCACTTCTGATTGTCCTGCCTGATGTGGACAGACTTTTCTGTGTTCTCTGCATCTACACAACACACTTCTTATGCTCCTGCCCACTCCCAGTCTTACCCTGACCTCCCCAGTCCTCACTCTCATCCCTTTCTCCCTACTCTGAGATCCACATGGAGACAATGTGACAATGTCAAGAAACCAAGCTGCCAGGTCACCTTAGCATGACCAGAGTTAACTCTAGCATGACCAGAGTTATGTGACCTTTACAGCAACAGTCTGTGCCTTCCCAGCTCCACCGCACAATCGAGCATAAGATGGATGGAAGGAACCAGATCAAAAATAAACATTTTCTGATTACAGATGTTGCCCTAATTTTGATGACTCCTCATACCCAAAACATGTAAGAAATTTCATTCTAAATGGGAGGCTTTATTTGCAAAAGCTGTCTTTGTGCAAATGGCTCATTAAGGGACAAAGTAAATGAAGGCCCCACTAGACAGTGACTGTGCATGCATTAAGAGAGGAGGGGAGGCCAAAAAGTCTTCCAGATGCCACACAATCACTTCTCCTGGGCTGACAAATTCCCAATTTGCCTAGATTTCTCTATTGCTCTAATTTGTGAATTTACTCAGTATTCATCTACCATACGTTCCCTCAAAAAATAATTGTTTAATATACAGCTCTCTTCATGACTGTTCTCTTAGCATGATTTTCAATAACTTTAAAACATCTTAAATTATGATTGAAACTTATTGTGAGATACTACTGACATGTCACACTTATATGATTTATTTCCAGGAGAGAGAATTGGTGAGTTGATAGCTTGAGAAAAGAAAGGAAAGGAACAACGGATGAGGGCAAGAAGGCAGAAAGCAAGTGAAGAAATGAGAAAGAAAATCAATATTTATTTAGCTACCATGTCCCAAGAATTGTAGAAGACAGTGACATGGGTTCAAGCCCTTGCTTTGCAGCCTAAAAGCCGGATGACTTGAGATTGGCTCAGATCCAATAATGAAAATGCCTGCTTTCCAGAAATGCAGTAAGGATTATGTGAGGCAATACAGGAAAAAGTGTTTTAAAAACAGTGACAGTAAACAAATGTTAATCATGATTTTATATCTGTAGTTCCTTTCTCTCACGTTAGCTTGAAATTATTCACATTAGCTTGAAATTAAAAAGCAGGAATCATTGCTCTGATCTCTTTTGCAAACACAGAACATTTGAATGTGGTTGATTGATTGATTTGACCCATGAAAAGAGGCCTTCAAACCAAGCTCAATCTGAGAAAAGATAAAACAAGCTAAAGAGCCAAAACTGGCTTTGCATAAAGACAAATATTGTGCTTTCTAGAATGACCAGAAGATGCTAGCAAGCATGAATAACTGCCTCTCTTTCCTGGTTCCTAGCTAAATTAAAAAAAAAAAAGTGTTATATATTTATCTGCTCAAGTTCAATCTCTGATCCCTTTAAAGTAAAAACATCATTGAGAGGGTATCTTACTAATTATATTTTCAATCATTTGCAAGTCAGATCTATAAAGGGTCAGAGGACAATGTTGGTGGATATGAGAAGCAAGGACACTTGCTACTATAGGACGGAAAGGAGAAAATGCTCACTGGGAAGGCTGGTAACCAAGAATACAAGGTGCCTAGTTCACAACTTTGCTTGCAGCTAGTTTCTATCCCTAATCTCCCTGCATTTTAGTGATACTTTCTTGTTCATGAGTTTGAATACTTCTGGAAATTTCTTGAATTAAGTCATCCTTATCATTAGTGTAAGATATAAACTGCAATTGAAGTTTCTGAATAAAAATGGATATTTGTAGTTTCCATAGTCAGGAGACACCTACTTTTTAAAGAATTTTATACAATGTCAATTGAAGTAAGAAAAACATCTGAGATCTTCAATATATGTGTGGTTATAAGTTGAAAACATCTGACCTGTCATTGTGAAAAGGTTCTTCCTAAGTTGAATGCACATTTTAGAATACTCTTCTGCCCAAACTACAAAAGTTGAAAGTTGAAACTTTTGTTTCTCATGAGTATATTCATTTGTTACTATATTAATGCATATTAATTACATAATTGGACAATACATTGTATATTAGATAACAATTGACATGATTAATATGAACTAATTATTAATATCATATATTAATGATTAGAAATGATCACATACATGAAATCATTAGAAATGATCATTAGAAATGATCATATACATGATTAGAAAGAACAATCTGATAGAGTAAAGGGATTAAAACTCTGGAGTCAGAAAGACATATTCAAATTCTAACTTCATATTTGCTATTTAGAATTAATTAAATTTCATAAACTTTCTATGCCTCAGTTTCTTCATCTATAAAATGGACACAATAACATTTATTTACAGATTTATTGTGAAGCTTATATAAGAAGTTTCATACAACACATATTGTGCTGGTACATACCTATATTTCAACAAACTTTATCTAAAAGTATTATCTTATTATTATTGAAAGAATTGAAAACAGGTGAATTTCTGGTACAATGCTTCATGAAATGGAAACAAAATATCTTCCAAAATAGCCATTTACCTCCTGCAATCATGTGAACAGAAGAGGATAAAATATCTCTACCATATCTTGAAATCCAAAACCATATTTCAAATTGACAAGCTCAATCATGCACTCCTCCAACTATTCAGGATGGAACAAAAGGCAAATGTTAAACACAAGTTTAAAATAGGAGACATGCCAACTACAACATTTTGCTCTTTTAAAACTGTAAAAAGTTTCATGTGTCAATAATTGTAGTAATCTCATAGATCTAATTGTCTCAGATCTGAATATCTAAAAAACAACTAATGTCTTCCAAGCCTATTGGAAGTAACAAACACAATTATGATATGCTCAATGACCATAAAAACTCTGAGAATTCCTAGTGAATCAGATGATGAATGCTTTGATGAATCAAATTTTTTTTTTAAAAGAGTCTACACACTTAATGAATAAGTCATCTCAGACTATTTTAAGAGTACTAATGCTTGAAGACAACACAATGGTCAAACATTTTTTAAAGAGCAAGTTATCTAGGAACTTGCTAGATAGCTAGCAAGTTTTATAGGAATAAAAGTAGTTGACTAGGAATATAGACCTACAAAGCACTCTGGAAAGTCTCTGAGAAAAATTCTCACTCTAAACCTAAAAGCAAAGGAATTCAGTGGAAGTAAAACTCTATTATTTGATAATAAACCCCCAAATGGAACATTTTCAACTAATTCTCATAGGCTATTCTAGCCAATAGATTACTTGAGGGCTGACATAACAATGTATAAGGAAATACAGAGAAAGGCCAATCTTGCTTATCTGTTCCTTCCCTCTAGTCTTGCCTTATTATCCATCTAACATGCAAATCTGAGATTATCACCCTCTGTTTAAAATGTTCCAATGGCTCTGAGAGCCTTTGAGATGAAGAGAAAACTGCATGCATGACAGTCAAGGTCATCACCATCCATATCCCATTCCCCCCTCCTCCTACACAATTTATCTAGCAGGCAATATTCATGTCTCTAATACGAAGAATATGCTGTCGATCCACACCTCTCCTCTGTGTCTTGGCACATATAATTTCTTGTCTGAGATGTCTGTATAAAAACTCCTACTCACTCCTTCAAATTTCAACTAGAATGCTACCACCTTTTCTTGTATGCTCTTTTCTCTTTGCTCTTATTTTACTTTGAATGCATCCATGAGAGCTGCCTATCTAATTATTTTATAAAATGGCTTGTTTGCCAGGCTGCAGCACTACTATATTGTCAAGTCTTCAACCTTAATTAAGGAGTATATGTGTTTCCCTGTATGCAGTGCCTGGCCTAAAGGAACTCAAAGAAGGAAAGATGGAGTGAAAGAGCTGCAGAAAAGGAAGGAAGGAGGGAAGGAAGGAGACGCTCAATTCTAAGCTTGCAAAATTAACAGATTTGTTTAACAAAGACAGTTTCTTGGACTAAAAATATGAATGGACAAATGGGTAAATAGGTGGATGAATGAATAGATGTATGAATATATAGAGAGAGAGATAATAAGCATATTAAAAAGTGCTGACACAATCTTGATTATCAGTATCTCCAGGGCTAAATGTTGCTTTATTGACCTTCCAGGATTTATCAGTAAAAACCTCTAAAATGTCATGTATTGATCTTTTCTGGCAGAGGAAAAGGACATATTAAAAAAATAGGAAAAATAGCTCCAAAACACTTTAGAATGGCAATAAAATTGATCATCATCTTAGGTTGAGCCTAAGTGAATAAAATTTAACAACACATAATTTAATAATGTCATTTTCAAATTTGATTGAAATATATGATTTATTCTGTATACCTTTATATTGAAATATATTATTTATTCTGTATACCTTAGGGACAGAATTAGAAACAGATGTGATGACTGCATCTCACATAAGTCTAAAATGCTTGTAGGAGCACCGTTCTGTGCAGAAACTAGCCTGGCTTTGTGGAGGGAGGTTGTCTGTCAGTGGAAAAATGACTATGCCTTTGCTTTCTATTTCACAAATTTCTCCTACTGTTACCATCTGACTTGGCTGGCTAGTTAGGGCATGTTGTATTTCATAATAATACTATTTCCTAAAGTTTTGTATACTGTAAAAAAATGATACTAAACATCTTACTAACCTTGAATTCTGAATTAAAGTAATCACTCTGAACTTAAAAATTTAACTTTAGATGTTTTATAGATATATGGTAAGATACTGTCATAAAGATTTGGTAAGCAAATATAAAGATTTAGGCTATGTCTCTAAAGACTTAAATATTTAGTTCAAGTCTATAAACTTGATATCTAGCCCTAAGAAGTTTACAATCCAGCAGGAGCAATAAGGCACATACATAAATCACAGTAATATAAGAAAAAGGTGGGATCCATTTTATAATAGAGATATAAATAAATATGGTACAGGATCACAAAAGAGAAAGTGATCAATTTTACCTGTAAAGATGATAATTATAAATAAAAATTTATGTAGAAGTAGACTGTGATGCATTCCCTAAACTTTCATGACTTAATTTAGATGTCAAAACAAGCAGCTCCGTGTCTATGGCCGAACGGAGCTATTTCCTCCATAAATTTGGTTTGGGCGGAAGGTGGCATTGTGGGTGACTAAAATGGATGCAGATGGCTTCATACATCATTCTGCCTTTCCCTTCTGGGAAAAACTTAGATATGCACAGGATCTTGGCTTTTATAACTAGAAAAGGGGAGAGATGTGTACGCCTTAGGGCAGGGGGCAAAGGAGAATGTAAATCAGTTATTTACAGGCTGCCTGGCCTGTGGACAGATTTTAAAACCATATTTAGTAAAAAGAGAATCAGACTCTCAAAACTGCTTTTCCTAACGCACTTCCGGTAATTCTGGGCAAGCAGAAATCGTGAAAACACAACAGAATCTTTCAAGAATTAGTATAAGCACAAGCAGAGAGGCTTTAGCTATGAGGCTAAGAAAACAAAAAAGTAGCTTGGAATTTGTAAGAAAGCCATTCCACAACTCTCTATCTAGAACACAGAAGTTGCTGGGTCTTAATCTTGTATAAAATGTTAGAAGCTGTCCATATACCCTAAATACGGAGAGTGGTATTTTCAAGAAGGAAAGGAAACAGTGGCAACTTGTCACCCTGTGAATGCAACAGAGGGAGAAGAGACTAGGCTGGATGCCACACTGAGGCTCCAGCTGACTGAATGGTGGCAGTGCCATCAGGAACTCTGTTCCAGGGAATGCTGGAAAAGTACCAAAATAATCTTTGGAGATTGCTAATTCCAATACGCAGGCCAAGGGGCTCAAGCCTTATTTTGTAGGTATATACTGACAAGGTATGGGATGTCAGCCAGACCCCAGAGTGAGGCAGAACTGGTTCAAATCTAATTTTTTGCACCAGTTAGTTGAAACCTGCTGGGGTCAGCTAATTAAAATTTCCTGAGTCTCCATTTCCTCACCTATAAAATGAAGATACCAATACCCATCTTGGAGGCCTTTTGTTAAAATTAAGTGAGACATAGTTAGATATACACAGATACTCCTAGTGGATAGAAGGAATTGAAGAATGGCTAATCTCAAGGTTGCATTATTGTTTTATGAAGATAGCTAATAGCCATTAGTAATAAAATAATTGCATTTCATTTGCTCATGCTGACATTTCTAACTCAAAGAGCACAGATTTTTAGAGCTGAGTGTTAACCTTTCAATTACTTCATTTAAACTTTGATTTTTATAAATTAAGAAAATGTGGCCCAGAAGAGTTCAGTTTCCCAAAGTGGTATAGATAATTGGTGGTAGACCCCAGAGTAAGAAGTCAAGGAGTCTATTGTTCTTACTTCTATTCCCAGTTTTGTGCCTCTTATCCTAAAGATAAATCAGCTTTTAATGTAGCTTTTACACTTCGAAATCATGAATTTTTGTGAACAAAATAAATCCAGGACCCCATGTGGTTCAAGCTCAACTCAAAGTCACATTCAAAGCAGCTCATCCCAGCAACTAAAAGTAATTCAAAAAGAAATGTGGTCTTTACTTGCATATCAAATAAGATTTAAGTGACTTAATTTATGACACACAGCAAAATTAACAAAAATCTTTCTGTGCTCCTCTTCCATTCCTTCGCACTGCAACTATTCTCTCTTGTCTCATTTGCCAATCCACAAACAAATGTTATTACCAAAATTGTCCAACACTCTGCCCTTCTGTTTTACCTCTCCCTTTCACTTCTTCCCTTCCTCTATTTCATAAAACATCATCTACAGAATAGGAAGAGACAGGAGGCCTTCTGCTCCCACCCACTTCCTGCCTCTCATCTGCTGTGAGTGGCTAGGGGTGACTAGGGGTACCCTTGGCTTGGTGCTCCACTTCTCTAGAGCATCACTCTTTTCTCATGAGACATTCTTAAGAAGATTTTCTGGTGAATTCTTCACCTCATTATAATTTCAAATTTTAACTGTTACATAAAACTAAAAATTTCACCTTATGTTGCTAAAAAAGAATATCACTTCAAATTTGGTAACCAGAAAACTAAACATTTTATGCTATCTTCAAGATTCACAATAGAGTGCAATTACCCATATACCATTCATGAAACAAAATCTTTGGAAGGGTAGTCATCTTCACTTGAATTTACTTCTTTGGATGAAATCTACAAGGACTAGTGAGGGAAGAAAGCAGCCACTTAAGCAAATCAATCACATTGAAAATCAATGGGTTTAGTTAGCAATGTAGGGCTGCATCTTCCTCACATCTCCTGTTCTTATGTTATTTAGGGTACTTTAAAAAGAATGCTTACAAAACCTGTGATCTATCAGTACATGACAAAGTAGTACTAATTCGCAATAGTTACAGCAACTATAAGAAATCAAATAATATAATCAGATACAAGTAAAATTATCTAGGAAGCTTATCCTCTTTTATTCCAAATCTAACCTAAACTTATTCCATTGTCGAGAAGCCAGAGATTAGGACACAGAGAAGCGGCTGAAGGATTTAGTTAGCCTCTCTGGAGGTGGTTGTTTTATTTTTATATATAAATATTCACACCTTTTACTGTGTATACAATTTTAGTTTCTGGTAAGAATTTTATCTTCTACTTTCACTCTCACTTTAGGCCCAAAACTCATTGTTAAAAAACCTTAGCCAAGTCTGTGCAACTAATATACACAAAATTCAGCCCTCTTTTATACCAACAACATTTTCAAAGCCCTATTTTACATTTATTGAAAGATGAGAAATATTACACAGGAAACTTAATAAGAAGATTAATAAAATATCTACCTTATGACTTTTACAAACAATGGAATGCAGTGCTTCTCTTTAGGAACATTTAAACACGGTCAGCTTTTTTTCAAGTAGATAAAAGCACTGCCCATGAATTGTGAACAAAGTTACAACGCCCAGTCTTATGGACATTAACTTTCCAAAAAGTCTAATAAAAATTACAACTCTTTAGAAGAGCAAGGGTTTGAAAATTTGCATTTCCTACAAATATTTTCTTCCATCTAAAATATTTACATTTGCATTTAGACTAGCAAATGTCTTGGATTGCTTAGGAAACCCATGTTAGTTATTAGCAATGTTCTTTTCACCATATAAACAACCATCCCACTAAATGATGATCATGACATTATTAAGTATCATATATACATAATTGCTGATACTCTTATTTCTAACTTGAATGAAAAAAAATCCTTTACGTATGTTATAATCTCTAAAAGGAGAAGGAAAAACAGTCAAAGTAAGAAGGGGGAAAAGCCATGAGAAGAAAAGAGTAGTAGAGAATAAAACTGAAGCTCGGCCTCCTGACCCCCTAATGGATTCTCAAGGAAAGACTTCGAGGAGATTAATTAGAAAGGAAAATGAAGTAGAGCCCTGAGATGTTAACTTGTTGAACACACTCATTGTAGAGTAATGGGAGCTATTTTCTCAGTAGTGTTGCCAAAAGTCAAGAGTACTAATATATATTCAACCATTCCCTGTGAACAATTTATAATTGTTTGAGCATAGACTCTTTCCTCCTCCACAGCCTCTTTATTTATCCCCTCATTCTTCTCCATTGTTCTGCTTCTTGTGAATGCAGCTCACAGAAGCTTAAAGACAAAAATGTTCTAATCAGAGTAGTGATGGGATTATGAAGCCAAAGCAAAAGGCAAACAAAATAAAAACTCCATGTCAGCTGTCATGGGGGGCATCTTCAACTCCAGCATTCTCAACCACAGTGGGAGAAATAGAATCAGTATTATTATTTGAGAATCACCAATTTACTGAAACACATTGAAAGGAACTAAAAGCTTCTGAGTTCCGGAGTTTTTATTTTGATGTTTTCTTTTTTATCATACCCAAACATTAACTTTTAGTAAGGGGGAAAATAGATGAACAAACAATCTCTAATAAATCTACATCCATTTTGCATCCAAGTAAGAATACCAAAACATTTCTACTAATAAAAGCACAATTACATTTACTAAATCAAAGATAAAGTGATAATGTAGTAATGAAAGTGGAATTGGCAATAATATTCGCAATAATAAGATAAAAATTGGTAAATTCTCTAGCAGAGCGTTAACAATAAAATGAGGTTTATAGTGTTCTGACCAAGGGTAATAGTGAAAGAACTTGTTATCAGAGTGATCTCCTGCCCATACAATTATAAAATGTATAGACAGCATAAATGCTACTGTGTAAAGGCACAGAAAAACAACCAACAACAGATTAACACTGAAAAGGATTCAATTTGTGAGAGAAAGGAACCAGACTGGGTGAGACAATATTTATTCAGCTTTACCCTGAGGCTGTTCCCTAGCCCAGGACAGAAGCAAATATCAAGGAAAAGGTATACTCTT